>JAHWFP010020305.1:24591-44331 GCA_023313725.1 Lithobius niger
TCCTTTTTTCTCGTGTAAATGTCCCCCACCACACCCATCATTGCATTTCTATCATTATTATTCTCTCATTAGCCATTGCTCAGGATATCGGTTCGTAACACTAGTTCGATCACCCTGTAAATGTGAAGACCAGTCGCAGTACTCTATTAGGGTTTAGACCCTTTTTAACTTTTAATTTCCGTAATTTTTACAAGTTTTCTAGGTGAATCAAACGGGGAATTTTCCAGTTGTTTTACGAACAATTTAGTTGGCGAAATTAAACGCTGTGCCTGGTTTTGCCTAGAAGTTTTGTGTGAAAGTCGGAAATATATATATAATTATATATATATATATATATATATATTTTTTTTTTTACGGAGATTAGTCCATTTCAAGGGACTAAAATAAAACACAAAATCGGCACGAATACATTTTTATGATTTTATTTATTTTGTTTTAATTTCCATCTATTCTCCCAAAACCCTGGTTTCGTTTTCCCCAAGCGTACCGTGTTTTCTGTGCTTTCCAGGTTTTGACTGCGCTCCGTCAACACGACATCTTACATCTACCGGTTTTACGCTGACCAGTAACCACTCAGTTGCACTTGCTCCTTCCATTTGCAGTGCCTCTTCAGCAAGCCCGCGTGCCGCATTGTGGCTAACACACAACCACACATTGGCAAGAGGGTTAAAGGAGGAAAACAACAACAACAACAACAAAATATTCCGTTAAGTTTCATGATGAATCTGCAGTCCATATTTGCTCACGGGTGCGACTGAAGTGCCCCTATTCTAGCTTCGTTAAGCGAAAACCACTTCTTGGACGACTCCTTTCTTTCTTGGTTGCAACCAATAAGGAGGGCGAGGCACACGCCTGGGTCGCCCCATCATTCCTGGTCACTGCAGACTTAATCAAGGAAATCAGTGGCTGGCACCGGGCTGGTCCTCTCTTTCCCCACAAGGGTAATTACCTCCTGGAGCCTAATTCGAATGAAACAAGATCCCTTCTTTGAACAAGACAGCACTGCCACCGCTCGTAAGGTCTGCGAGTCAGCTACGTTATCAGTGCCACTGCCGTTAACTCCAGTCGATGGTGTGGTGCAAGCCCCAAATTCGCAAACACAATTTAGACTGTTCAAAAGTCAAAGGTGAAGGAATATAAATTAGAGAATGGTGTAGGAAGAACAAAGCTAAACGGGCAGGTTGGACGGTGTGAAACCATTACGATCAATTTAATAGTTGTTGCTGCAGTCCACAGAGACATAATAAAACTAACTTCAGATAATAAAACTGAGCCGTTTCACCATAACCTAATCACTTTCATCCTAGGCAATGCTTCTAGCTTGTTCTTTGTTAGGTCGAGAGGTTAATTCGGACATATAAAACTACACATGCGCAGCAGGAAATAAACCCACAAGGTCCACAGCTAGAGGACGTGTACGAAAAGACGGAAGTCTTCATTTTCAATAAAAACACTATACCGGTACACTAAATCCCAGTACCGCAGCCAGAACACCACTACACACTTATGGCCCAGTAAATAAAGACATTGATTCGGACGTAATTCCAAAAAGCTACAAAATCAGGCATCAGCACAGCGGTCCCTGCAGTGACAGACAACCATAAACTCAAAGTCCACGCAAACCCATGCAGTATCGTGGACGTCATCTTGGAAAACTAATAAATAGACATAAATCGCTGGAAATAATATTAAGGAAAATTGAAAATTAGCCAACAGCGAAAATCATACACTAGAAATAACGTAGTTCAGTAAGCCACCTTTATACACTTACGTTTCGTCGGTAATAACGGGTTCAGTGAGTTATCTTTATGCCAGTGGAGGATGTGGCCATAGCGATTAAGGCACTATGCAAGTGATCTGGGGGCGAACTGGGTAGCCGGTTCGAATCCGGGTCATGCCACTCCGACGAAACGCAAGTGCATAAAGGTAGCTTACTGAACTACGTTATTTCTAGTGTAGGATTTTCGCTATTGGCTAATTTTTTATTTTTCTTAATCTTGGAAAACAGCAGTCACTTTTCAGTTTTTTTCCCTATTACGACTAAACCATACACACAACAGAATTTTCATCACTACAAAAGTTGTAGGGAAGGTCCTATCGACAAGCCTTTCTATGTCGCATGCCAAAAAATTATGAACAAAAGCACTAGAAACATATCAAAGCTTTGTTATGGCCGCCATCTTGGAATATGGATACCGTTTATCACATGTGTGACTAAACAATGTACGCGATAGATAATTTTGGTAAGTCACGATGTCAACAGGCAATTGCATCTTCCTGTTTAATGAACACCGATTCCCACAGATGTTGCAACAAGACGTGGGAATCGATTTCGAAAAATGTAGCAAGTCAGAATCGCTGTTTAATTCACAATTCTTTTAACGCATCAATGGTTGAGTTTTTATTGGTTCAAAGAAAATAAGGCCATTAATACCACATTTTAAAATTTGCAGCATTTTGGTTAGGTAAATTTCTTAAAGATCTAAATGGACCTATAATGCCAATGACGACATTAGCATGTCTCTCCACAGATTAGAAAATTACCGAGATATAGCATCTTTCTTTTTCCACTCCTATGCGGGGCCCTAGCGGTAGCTGCGGCTACTAATACTCCTGATAATGGTTTCCCTGCACGCTGCTTAGAAGGCCAAATATTAGCAGAGATGTTAGTAGCCATCGCTATCGCCAGGGCCCCGTGAAGGCTTGGAAAAGGAAAGACACGATATCTCGTTAATTGTCTAATCTATACCACGAGCCACGGCTGTTTGCCGTGACGTCACCCTGAGTTAGCCACTGACGAACGAGAATAGAGTATCTTTGGCCGTCTGAGTGGCTAGTCCAGTCACGTGATACGCGCGTCACAGCAAACAGCCGTGGCGCGTGGTTTAGGGTCTCTCCTTCGTAAAAACTGTCCTATTTCTTTAATTGGCTGCACACTTCTTTTTGCATCTTTGTGGTTACCAGAATTCAAATTGTGTAATACACCATCGCACTGGCGGTACGTGTAATCAATATTTAATATGCAAGAATATATTCATGGCCAGTCGATTTGCGAAACCATAATTCGGTTGTATTTACGAAACGAATTAGGAGTAGGGCGTGTTGCATCAGTCCTCGTTGTGAAGTTCGGACTGTGCAAATAGGGCTAAACAAATTATGAAGAAGGCTATTGCGAAAGAGAATATATATTCTTAAATTCGTGGAACTGTTTTGTTCCCCTCCCTCCTCCCAACCTGTTCCTCGCGGAAAAAGGTTACTTGCTTAAACTGCTTAGGTATGCAATTTTCCGCAGATTAAAGAAGAAATTACATCTGGTATTACCACTGATAGTCTAATTCCAACAGGCGTTTACAAATTTTAGTTGCATTCAACTGCTAGTTAAACTAAACACTACATTAACTTTGTGGTATCTGAAACTTTACAGTAAAGCTTATTAGTGTTCCCTTCCTATTTTGGCTACTGTTCCGCTAAACCTTACCTTAACTACCAAGTAAGTTCCTTTTTGTTTTCTACTAATAATTATTTGTGTAATTTTGTGTCATGCGAATGTAATTTCTATGTGCGCATTTAATCATTGTAGATGTGTTGTGAAAAAGGTTGTGAAGGCACGGCAGGCTTCACTTCATTATCAAGACTTATTTTTATTATTTTTTTGACTAGTGTTCTTGGCGGAGTATTACTTCTTCTGCAATCAAACTGAAGTCTCCTCGCCAACTCCTGTTTTGTAAAATAACAAAATAATTTTGCCCCGTAAGGCCAAACCAGATTCGCCTATGACATACCTTTGTCTGGTAGTTATTTTCAACTCTTGTAATCATTAATTTGAACACTGGAAGGCACCAATAAAAATTGTATAGCCACATTTCTGCTAATGACTTTACATTTTTAACATTTATGAGTGAAAATAGGGCCACTTTTTGAAGAATTGTCCGTTTATTACCTCGGTGTGGTTCATAGGTTAGTTTGTCATAACATTTAGAATTCCGTTCAATGAAAAACCAACTTTAAAAAAGCAATTCTCGCTTTGAAAACCCTCATACTCATGCCCTTAAAACAACGTTCAGCCACCTAATTTTATCCTAAAGTCGATAAAGGTAAGGATGGCACAACGCACCTCAAAGGGAATAATTTAATATTTAAAGGGAGGCTAAATGAATTTAACCAGTTTAAAGGAAATCGGGCTGTACATTAAGCGGCCTCAACTCCAGAAAAACACCACAATATATCTGGAGTTGAGTCGTACAGCTGTTTTACACGAATTTTATACGTGTACGCTGCGTCGTAATTCACATCGCAAGAATTTATTAACTTGTGGTGCGAATTTCGATGCAATGTTGACACATTTAAAATTCATGTAAAACAACTTAAATGTACGACCCACTTCAAATACATATATTCTCGTAGTAAAGAGTCATGTCGTCACTATAGGGTTCATACTCATATCTGAAAATGAATATCCCTGACTATCCCTGATTTTCCCTGACTAATTTCTTCAAATATCCCTGACCAAAACACTTCTACTTTAACAAATTTTTTTAAATTACACAGAGTCAACTGCTCACTCTGCAAGCCTGACATCATAACTTCATCTGGATGGCAACTGCACATTTTCCCCAAATTTGTTTAAATTAAAAAATGGGGCAAGAAAGTAGTAGCAAAGCAACTGGAATTTGCAAGACCACACGGTTTATTCTAAAAACCAAATTCTAAAAATGAAAAAAACGGTTCTAAAAACAGTTCGTTTTTAGAATGAACTGGTTTTTTTTTAGAACCTTTTTTTTCATTTTTAGAATTTCGTTTTTATAATGAACCGTGAGGGTCTCGCAAATTCCACTTGCTTTGCTACTACCTTCTTGCCCCATTTTTTCAATTAAAAAAAACAACCCTTACTATCACTGACCTTTTGTCAATTTTCCATTTTTCCCTGACTTTCCCCTGACCGTATTTCATATCCCTGACTATCCCTGATTTTCCCTGACTTTCCAGGTCGTATGAACCCATGCAATAAGATCCCGCGGGATGGACGTTTATCTTGGAAACATTTCGAATTGGACGAATTTTCAAATTCCAACAAGTTCGAAAGTTAAAAGACAACTGGAAAACCCTATTATGAACGGAATCTGTAATGGGCCCGCTACAGTACCTAACATAGATTAGAATATGTCGGCCACTAAGTTTAGAGCATTTTTAAGGCCCAATCGACAGATGTTAAGTGGAAGATACCACCATCAAGTCAAGTTGTTTTTTGCCGCATGAGGGAGAAAACCAGAGTACCTGGAGGAAACCCTCGTACAACGGGCGGGAAGCTATGCACTTCCCTTCACCAGGATCGAACCCGGGTCTGTAAGAAGCCAGAGATGTACAGCCGGGACCGAGACGCCTATCGAATCTGGACGCCCGAGCGCTCGTAACTGCCCATGCACCCACGCTAGCAACGTACGCAAAACTAACATAAAATGGCAAGCAACGTCTACTTCACTCACAGTACAAAATAACAGGCTCTTTTAAACACTGCTATAAAGAAAGCAATCAAGTACTTCGGGAACCCTAAACCGGCAAGGTTTTTAGGTACGAAAATTGTTTACGTCTGTACCTTAAATACATTAAAAAAAAAGACAAAACTAAAATTATAATTAAAAATAAAAGGTATCGACTAAGCCACAACCTATAAAAATTGTGGAGCTCAACCCATAAAAATAGCATTATTACCAATTGCCAACCTTTTGAAGTAGTCTAACTTGCTTATTTTAGTCTGTGGGCCGAAACGTCTAAGAAGACAATGGCGACGACCTCGTCCGTCCAACCGAAGCTTTTTTTCAACTTCACAACGGTGCCAGATGGAGACAAACTGTTTTCACCATTATATACAGCGACCAACAATTACTTTAAAAATACGGGAAATCAAATCATTGTTGCCTACTTTTGGCTAACAGGCTTTCTCGACGTAACTCAAAGAAATAATAACATTTGATTGTCGGATTTTAACCACTACAGGAAAACACGCAACCGTATAAAAATACAAGAATTTCCTTAACGACACACATTAGCTTCATTTAAAGTAGTCTCGATACCATGTTGCATGGATGAATAGGCGTACTCTCGACCAAATTCTCCTGGCTAGCTGTTACTTACAAAATTAAAACGACAGGTAAAAAAATTTAGGCCTAAAAGTTGAAAATGAATAAGCGTACTCTCGAACCCAACTGTCCGTTAGCTACAACTTACGAAATTAAAAATGCAGGTAAAAAATAGACCTAAAAGCTGTCACATTTAAAACCGGCAATTGTGATGGTTACCACTTTTACATTATACATAATACAGAGAACTTGCAGCGCGTGATAAAGGTGTGCGCCTCAACACATTGGAAAGTGGCAGAAGTGCACAGAAGACCGGTTGCGACTACGTAGTCACTGAAGCCGCTTGTTTCAGATTCGCTATTATTACGCGGAGTCAAACGAAAACGAGGACAAAGTTAGGTGAAATACAACAAATTCTTGTGACGTTAGTTTAAAGTCAACTCTAAGCAAAGAATACGTCTGATCCAGTTGTTTTTAGAGTGCACTAATTTGTGGGTGTCCCACTATTTCAAACATGACAATTTGCATTAGTTAAAGAGACAAGCATTTCCACCATATTCGAGCATTCTGCGCAAAATAGATTTTGCAACATTTACGTAGGTTCGAGTGAATGCAGCAAAACCGTTTCTCACAAGGGCAAAAAACAGAAAATAAATACCTTCGCAACATTTACAGTCAGAATTAAAGTTGCAAAACTGCGCCATAATACAGGAAAGCCAACCGAGAGGAATCTACCTTTAATTTACACTGTCGAACTCGAACAAATTTCCTAGTTTTTTTTTTTTTTTTGGGTCTGCTCTGTCTTTTTAGTCGACTCACTCTTTTTGTCACGGATCCGTAATCTCTTTCTAGGCTGCATATTTTTAAAATATCTGTTTTCTCGGAATTTCTCTTCCATTTGCTTTCAAAAACTCAACAAGGTTTTCTTTTGAAGTGTGATTTGAAGCCCGTTTTTCTTTTTTTTTTTTCGATTTGATAATATTGATTTTTGTATAGCTATGAGGCGTATAGAAGGACGTAAAAGGTGAACATGGGTTGTTTGTTGAAAAACTGACACTCTCGTCGTTCACAAGAAAACTGCTAAGGCTACAGTCAGACGAACGTTTCGTTCGCGGTAGCCTGCACCACGCGTTTCGCTTGCCGCAACGCTTCGCGCCGTCTCCGAGCCCGGCCGTACCAGAGTTAATACTGCATTACCAGTCAAAAGTCACGGCTTCTTTCCCGTAACACGAAAATGTACCAAACAAATTTCACGACAAAAGTCTCGCCGTGTGCGGTTTGCCGTCAAAACCAATGTTCCTTCATTTTTCGTCGCACTTGTTCGTGTGCAGGGACCATAACAGAGCCGGCTGTACATTAACCAGCGGCGACTTATACGACCGCGATCGGGTCGCGGCACCAGCTGAGCGTTTTCACCGCGACACGACAAAGCTGCTAGACACTCAAGCGTGGAGCTTTTAGGCTGGACGAAACGTCAATCACGTAAGTAAAATTTCCTCTACTTGTACGATAGTTTTTTTTAAGTTTTATTTTTATAACGGATAAGCCGTTAACCCTTCAAAAATGACGTATTTTTGTAATAGCCACCGATTCACGAGTATTGTGTACGAATCGTTGTATTTTGCATCGGTGTCGAAAGTCGCCCTTGCCCTCAAATATCGGCGCGATTATTTACACCGCTGCAGAAACGAAAAATTGACTTACATAACAGAATTTTGATGGTGCACACCTTTTTTATGGCGCACGCTATTTGTATGGTGCACAACTCTTTTTACGGCACATATTTCTTTTTACGGCGCACATTTCTTTTTACGGTGTACACCACTTTTTACGTCACACACCTTTTTTTTACGTCGCACACTTTTTATGTAGCATAGCCTACCTTTTTTTTTCATGTTGCACACCTTTTTTTTTACGTCACATACCTCTTTTTTACGGCTAACACCACTTTTTAAGGAGAACACCTCTTTCTGTGGTCTTTTTATGGCGAACACCTCTTTTTCCTCTTTTTATGGCAAACTCCTATTTTTATGGCGAACACCTCTTTTTACGGCGAACACCTCATTTTACGGCGCACACCTCATTTTACGGCGCACACCTCATTTTACGGCGAACACCTCTTTTTACGGCGAACACCTCTTTATATAGCCAAACACCTCTTTTTATGGCCAACACCTCTTTTTATGGCCAACACCTCTTTTTATGGCCAAACACCTCTTTTTATGGCGAATACACCTCTTTTTATGGCGAATACACCCTTTTTTACATCACCCATGAGTCTTAAAATACGGGCAAAAATTGATGGAAAAAAATTAATTACCTCGACACCAAAGAATGCACTAATATTAAACTGTATTTGTGGCGTAATAATTTGTAGATAAATAAGTGATAAATTAGAGGAACTAACGCTTATTTTTTTTTCCCGTTGCGTCTTACATCCGTGTAGACCTCGTTGGTACTCAGTGTACTTTTTTCTCAAAAACGTCGACTTCAATTTCCTGCACGGTCTTGGCGTTTATGGTGCCGCAGCAAGACGCAGATCGTCACCGCTTAAGGCTTATATTATTTTATGCACGCTGCTAATCATGAAACCGATGCAGCGTGAATAAATACCTGGAAATATTTAACAAACAGTTTTACGGTTTAATTGAAACCGTGCTTATCTCTATTTAAGACTTCATCATACCTCTACACTCGATATCTGCTCTATAATTAGATATTCAGCGGTACCAAGAACGTCGGTTTAAATTACTATTTACCTAGGGCTGTTGCGTGCCTTTCAGAAAATCTTCGCTCACCATCTGGTCGACTAAAGGATGCTCTTCGTTCGAGAACTTATTGTCATGATTTATTCCGTTCGCCAAGTTATAAAATCTGAATTCGGTATTTGCAATGGTTACTCGCAAATTTAACATAATATGGAACCTGTAACTCCCGGCAAGGACCTATGCTATTTATAAATGCTAAAGGTACTAATTAAACCTGTAAATGCTTTGACTTATTCCAGACCACCTTCTGGAGAAAATTAACTAACAGGGGTCTCAAGTTCTCACACTAGCCTTGGTTGCTAAGCAACAGGAGAGATAATTACTTTAGCTCAACAGCAAATTAACAACTCCAGCCCATATACTATAGGAATACACACAGCTCCAATTGCGGAATGACCAGAAAAAGTGTATGACGTCATTTCGTCGCAGGCGAATCGAACATGCTCAGCTTGTATCGCGTCGCGATCGGTGCTCACATGCATTCTTTAACCATTTTTTTTTTCTAAGTATGAAATTTAAGCCGTAAGTTGAAGAGGGAGTTCGCCACTGCTCGGGAGATACGACGTCGTCATAGACTCTTAGCGCACGTAAATCGTACAGGCACAGAAGCACGATGTCGGTCTTTTCGTACATCGCATCAGATATACGGTACTGACTACGAAATTGTAAGTCATAATATTTTTGTACCCACTTCCCCTATACGATTTCTTCCCTGTGTTCCACTTACATGATTTCTGCCCTGTGCTCTGCATCAAGTTTCGCCTCCCAACCCCTCAAAAACACGTTTTCATTGCACGAAATTTCGGCAGCACCCATAACCACATAGTCCTAACTGCATACCAAATTTTATACCCATCTCATAGGTGGTTTGCAAGAAAACGCCATGATAAACAGACAGACAGGCAGATACAGTTTTAAAGTCTAGTAATAAAGGTTTTTTCAGAACCGATTCAGGGTGCAGTCGGTAAGAAGCGAATGTCTGCCATTAAATGGTAACAAAAACAAAACCAAACAAGCGGCTGCAGCGACTACCTAGTTGCAACCGGTCTTCTGTACACTTCCACCTCTTTTTCAACAGAAATGTTGAGGTGTACACCTCTATCACGCCCTGCGTCTCTATTATATTATATAAAAGTAGTAACCATCACAATTGCCGATTAAACGTGTTAGATTTTAAGTGTAGTTTTAGATTTTAGGCGTAATTGTTTGGCTGCAGCCGTTTGTTTTGTGTTCCGTTTAAATTTCGTAATCAGCAGTTAACGGAAAATTGCGTTCGAGAGTAGGTCTATTCATTTATGCAACACGGCGTCGAGACTTTCTTTTTAAAACGAAGCTAATGTGTGTCTAAAATGGAATCCTTTTGTTTTTCACGGTTGCGTGTCTTCCTGTAGTGGTTAAATGAGACGATCAAATGATGTTATTTCATTTTACGTCGGGAAAGCCGTATTTTTTTTAAAGTCCACTTGACCACCACTGAAAGACACACGGACGGGCGGACGGATAAAGTCGTTGTTCTAGTCTTCCCAGCCGTTCCGTTTCTGCTGTACAAATGACTAAAAAGTGTGCTATAGCGTCGTCAAAACTTTTTCAGGCATGATTTACTTTAGGGTTTTGCTAAAGAAAAACCATTAACTAAAGAAAACCATTAACGTTAATCACACGTCTTTGCACCATTAACTTACTGTACAACATATTTTTTTTTTTTTTGCCAACAAATAACTTCATGCTTCCCCGAGCTACCTAGGTCCTTGGATGCTTACTTACAACGATCACTAACAACACACATTACTGCAACCCGTTATTACAGTATTAGAAGAAAATTGTGTGATTTCGCCCGTGTGATCAGAATGTATTTCGTGACGACTTAAACAACCCCGCAAAAAATGGTATTGTTACAGCAGGCCGAGATGGGGAAATAGGCTTGGGAAGGGAAGGCAGGCCCAAACACTGAAAGAGGCTCAAAATGCCTTTGGATGTCGTTTGTCCAAAGGATTCCGAGTTCCTGGTTTGTAATCTTCTCGATCGCTGCTCTGGTGGGCCCCCAGTTCTTGATGCACCAAAGGTCCCATATGTCAGCCAACCTCCCCATCTCCGTCCGAGACCTCTTGTTTTCTGCCGCTTCCAACAATTGGCAAGGGAAGCCATCGACTTCTGACGGACGGCCACAATTAGGTGCAAGGGCGACGTCGCACGGCGCTTATGACGTAACCCAACGGCCGCCGCAGGGACGCCATAATTGTCCGGCCGAGTTTGGTCCGCAATGAAACAAAGCCCACGGGCGACCCAACGGTCAAGCGGATTCCAGCAGCAACAGGGAAAAAAAAAAAGACTTTTGTTGCATCGTCGTCGTCCCTGAAGCCAGGGGCACTGGCGCACGTTTTCTTCTACGGTCCAGGCTTTGTGACACGCGAATTGAAGTCACAGGCCAAGTGCCTCGATGATCATAAAACCGTGAAAGCTTTTTGCCACAACGCTCAACTTCTTTGGAAGTTGATTTAACCTCTACTAAAGAGCGGAACGTTGCAGTTACGCACACAAAATAGTCTGCATTTTGTCGTTAAAAGCCATTACACGGATGGAGGGGATTACAATTAAGCTACACGTGGGTCTAGTACCGAAACGGAAAAAAAACTTGCTTAATCCTTAAAAAAAAAACAGACCACTACAGGCTACAAAAGACGTAAATGCATTGACGGTTTATACAATAGCTGGTGTATAATACCGCTACTTAATTACGTAACCAAGATAGCATCCGAGAAAGTACGACCATAGCTATTACGATGGACTGAATGAAACTGAACGTTTTTTTTCTCAGGGGCTAACCATCAAGGTAATGGCGCGTCGACTGCTATGTCATTAGCGCCAACGTCAGTCTCAGTGCAGTGGTCCGGTCTGCCACTGCGTCCGTGATTTATACATTTTTGTAGGAGGTGCAGATGTACAATAATCTAGATTTGAGGTATATTTAACACCTCTGTAATGAGTAGCCTCGAACAGAAACTCTGCGCAAACCTCCAATGCAAGTTTCCAGTTAGGAGTTACAGTAAGTTTTAAAACGCGTGGGATTGCATGCCACTGCATAGTCGCACGGTTTGCCAACCTGGACATAGCCAGTTGGAACCAAAGATCTATTTCAAAGGAGCCGAAGGGAGTAGGCGGGAATTCTCTGAATAATCTCAATATTTAGTACCCTGCACGATGATTAAGGTTTGGTGTGGTTGCCTTTCAGAAAACTAAAAGATGAAATGTAAGACACCAGAGAATGGTAATTGTTACAAGTGTAATGTTAGAACCCAACCATAGTCCCCAGACGCGTCAGCTTCTAAGCAGGCCTGGTCACTGACTGAACTAATACCTCCTACAATTTCGTACCAGAGGGAAACCTTGCAACGCTGCATTCCTCGGAAAAACGGCCTAAACACTTGAAACTTAATGTTTGCAACCAAATAGCGAATGCACACTGTGAAATGCAATAAACCGACTAGCATACAACAAAAGCACCGAAGACTCAAGAAATAAGAAGTACTGAAGAACACATTCCCCATGAAAAGAAATTCTTTTTGGGAGGCAGTTCCCTATTGTTTCATGCCGTTGTCATGGCAATAAGAGACGGCATTTGTGTACTGATAAGCAGAGAGGGACCTTGTGGCAGAAGCCCAATTCCCCCGAGTTGCTATTATGGGCAAAGAGTTGGGCGTCTGGGGAATGTCGATACAAAAGAGGCAGAAGGCGGAGAAAACACTTTTTTCTTTGGCGAAGATAAGGAACAACAGCCTTGGCAGCAAGCAATACAATACCCAACTTGCCATTGGGTATGTCATCAAAACAAACAGCCGTCAACCCAACAGATCACGGCTGGATATGACTTGGGTCGGTCAATACATGGGACAGTGCCAAAGGGTTAAAAAAGTGTCACAGATAAGCTACAAGGGGGGGAAATAATTCCGCGTTTGGTATCCATCATGTACGGCATTAAACGTTTTAAGAAACCAGGGGTGACACGCTGCCCATTAATGAATAAATGGAGAACTTCTTGTGAAAACACCACAATTTGTATGTCGATATTCGTATTGAATAATTCAACATGGACCTTCACAAATACAAAAAAAATTTCCCTTCATTGTGCATTGCGTTTAATCGAAATGAAATTACTAGTGTAAATAATTATACATATATTGAAACAATTGAGCAGAAAGTTGTCCAATAATAGAACGTGTCTCAATTTCATTAGACACTTAAGAAAATAAAACACAGAAATCGTAAATTTGCGATTGAAAAACGCGATGGTTGCCACATTCTTCATACAACACCAGAATCCCAAAACAAAAAAACACATAGCTAAGAAGTCAAAAACGGACACAGCGGGATTTATTTATTCATAACAGTACCTAATTGTACCAGACTTTCACTTTTTTAAGCACAAGAAACACTTACTTGGATATACGTTATGCGTGGCTGATAATACATAGTTAAGATTAAAATAACAGCCCTATTACAACACAGCATAGTTATGAACATTTTTTTAAACCATCTAAACTGTAACACTGAAATCACTTCAAACTTTCATTTTGACCAAATTCTTTTTAAGGCCGATTTCCAATAAAGTGGGGAAGACACGAATGGTAAATAATTGTGGCTTCTAATCAGAAACAACAACAAAAAAGAAAGACATATCTAATTATGTAAAAGAATGCTGAACTCGGCTTACCACAATTTGTTACACATTTAATCAAAACGCTAACACATTAATGACACCGAGCTGAAGCCAAACCCATAGCTTGAAGAAAAATGATTGTAAGATATTACATATAATAAAAACAGAGAGTCATAAAGAATCATAACATTGGCATATTTTGTTGAACTTGTTATCAGTAAAATAACCATAACTGAAAAAAGTGACAGTACTTTTTTAGGAGTCGTTTTAGGTGTTAAGTAACTGTTACACCTTCACTTCGAATTAATTTTCATGAACATTTTATATTTGATTATTCCATATTTGATTGTCCAAAACTTCGAACTCCTTTGCCGCTTATTCATTTACAAATATCAACAAATATCCATAAATATGGAATGGAATCCGGGTGAAAACTTTGAAATCAATGCTGGGTTCAATACCATGGATACAGACAGGTAGACAGACTGTCACCAGCACAGGATGCTTGAATCTCCTCTGCCTTGCTTTACGTCACTAGTAACTACAAAGAAGTAGTCACTACAAAGAAGTAGTCAATACAAAGAAACGGAACAGGGGCGTCAATTTTAAGTTAGAACTTAGGACGGTATCTGATCGCCTCCGAACCACTAACTTCGGTTTTTTACTATTTCACCAAGACCGATTTTGTGGAAGCAGTTTGAATATTTTGTGGAAGCAGTTTGACCCTAATCGTACACATAATCTAATTTTGTCGGAAAAGAAATGAACGGAACCACCAATACCACAGCGTGATAACATTGAAACTAAAAGCCTTAGAGCCAATAATGTTGCGTCCCCCCCCCCCCCCCAAAAGTTAAGGTTTTCTGTCATCTCGAATCTGCCTTCCTAGTACACTGAGGGGAACAAAAATGCGAATTGAACACATGCATTTTAATGAATGATTTATTGCTTGGAAGAAAATACAAAAGGTATGAGAAGGGCAAATGGTTGCCACTGACACTCAACTGGGATTAATTAAAACAAAATCCAAAGAAAGAAGCATAGGCTGATTATAAAACCACATTTAATCAATTTAAAACTCAGTGTACTGGCCACACGGCCCACGTCAACTAAATCGCGAACTAATGCCCAGCAAAAACAACATTTTCAAATATTTCTGTCTTTTATTGCTTCTATAAAGTAGGCCGATTTATATCATCAGAAGCACGGTTAAAATAAAAAGAAATAAAAAAAAAGACTCATAAAAATCAACTGCTCGTAAAGTTCCAACGTATCAATGTACTAAGGAGTGCTTGCATTGCAATATAATTATCTGTACAGGAAAAGAGTAGGAAATCCAGGCAGTATTTTCCGTTCGGATACGAAATATATCTCTTTTGGGCCACGTTGCTACAGCAACTAGAGGCCCTATATGATGGTGGCTCGAGCCAAACAACAGATATATCATTTACACGCGAAGACCCAATACGCTCCATTTGGAGGGAGAAAATTACTTCCGATGTACGTGATTATTTCCTTCCATCTGGACAGCGGCTATGACGACATAGTTACAACAGCCATACAACCTTCAAATGGCATCATCGCCGTTCTTTTCTAAATATATCCTTTCTTATTTGAATTCGGATTCTACACCTTCCCGGTTTTGAGTTTCTGCAGGTTTAGACCAAACGAAGCGTTTGCGCACGATTTAATACCTCTCATTAATTTACACCAGCTGCCTGTATGTCCACAATTGTAAGAAACAATGAACCAAGCGTCATGTATTTCAAAATCAATATCGAACTTCTTGTAGCGAAAATGGCATTGCAATGTCGCCACTAGCAATTTGCTTAGCCGCGGCGTAGTTCCATACATTATTAAGTTCACTAGACATCGCATCTTACCACTTCCAAGCGTATGCGGGGCCCTAGCGGTAACTGCGGCTACTAATACCTCTGATAATGCTTTGCCTTCGAAACAGCATGGACGCAAAGCATTCTCAGAGGTTTTAGTAGCAGCAACTACCGCCAGGGCCCCACATAGAGTTCGAAGAGATAAGATGCAATATCTACTTTACTTGCTAATCTATGGTAGGTCCTGAAACAACGACTGATTTTTTTTGCCTCCACTAAAGACTGCCACGGTGCAGTGTTGAAACTGTTCAGCTGCAGACCGTTTTGAATGTGCGTGGACCAGATGGCCGACGGGTTAGTAACTTAGGAATTTATTTAAACTAGATGTAAGTAGTTTTATGTGGACAAAAATACTTCGATTTAATGACGTCTCACGTAGAGTAAATTGTACCTATTTAAAGTAGGCTAAGAATGGTTGAATTTATTAAACTGTGTGTATAATCGTCAGTATAATCCCAGTTCCCTTCCTCCCACCCCCCAGATTTTTTCATGGACCTTTTCCTCTTAGATTCTATGAACACGGTATTTTTATGCCTACATTATTCTTCCGTGCAATGTGCTAAAATGATCGAAGGAAAGCTTAAACCTATTCGAAAATAGAAATTGTTACGAAGATTTTAAATGTGATTTTGGAAAAAAAAAGATATCAATTTATGCATTTGAAAATTAAAGAACATGTTTATGCCTGCATTGCGAGATTTTCTACTCATTTCGCATGCTGGTAATTATTAGTATACTACACACACACAAAAAGAAAAGAAAAAAAACTCTTCGTAACTATTCACAGTTGACGAAGAAACGTACAACACGGAAAACGAACACACCAACTGTTTTGACAGTGTTCAGGGCAACAGACTGGCGGCGTCATCTATCCGCGGCGGACGTAACTAGTCGCGAACTGAACGCAGCTCCAGCCAGCGACGGAGAAATCAACTAAACGCCTTGCGCAACCCAAATCTCAATCAATAGTCTATGTAAAACAAACAGGCAGACACACAAAACGATATGCTCGAACGAAAAACGGTTACACGTTACTATAGTTTGTTCCACATTATGTTTGCAGGAAACTTACTATATGACGCCATGTTTCCTTCCACTACAAGTGCAAAAAACTCGGAAAAATCCCACTCGTAGACTGGAACAGTAACTGTGTAGACACTACACGTATGAATCCACGTTTTTGCACTCGTAGTGAAAGGAAACATGGCATCACACAGTCCGTTTTCTGCAAACATAATGTGGAACAGAATTATATTGTGGGAAAAAAAAAGTAAGATAAGTAAGCCTTTCGACGCTATTAAGTAATTAAAAGAGAAAAAAGTACATTACGACGAGACGTTTAATTCAATTACCACAATTGAATTATGTGGGCAGAAAATTAACGTTTACTTTTCAGAAACCGCCAAAAATAAAAGTGGCTGTCAACACACATTAAATTTTTCTTATGAAGTATTAATGAAATAAAACTTACGTTTGCCAAATTATTTTTGCCGCAACATCAGTTTTTTTCTCTCTAATGTCAGTAAACATGGCTAGGAGAGGCTTTGTTAATTTTTTTTTTTTTTTTTTTTTACAAAGAAGCACGAAGTAAATTGAATTTTTTATGTGTACTGACCGCAGGGAAAAAAAATTCAAGACTTTGAGAGTCGTAAAAAAACAATCACATTCAAAAAACACATATCTAAATCCACCCATTCTTGCCTTCATACGATCAAAACAGCAGGAGTATTAAATTTCTCATCCACTTTCAACAAAATGCCATTTTATTTGAGTTTTCCTATGTGAAAAGGACTGTAAATTGTTATATTTGTCTGGATAGTCAAATAAACGTTTGATTAATAAAAAAAAATTGCTTTTTATTTTTCCAAACAGTTTCTCCATAAAGGAACGTTAACTTTTATTTTCCTTATTTTGAGTAATGCTGTTGTCTTTCATATTGGTTCCGCGTAGTTATTTAAGATACTAACGTATGACGTCAGTCCTGCAAGATTAAGAATACCGTGATATTTCATTAGCAATGTTGCCTTAGTTTTATTATCATTCTGAACGAATGTACGAATTAATTGCCAAAGTTGTTTTATTTGCTCTACCGTAAATATCAACTCCATATATGATACTTGATTCTACCAAAGCATCATAAAACAATTTTTTTTTACTTGAGAACATTCTTTAGGCTATAAAGATTCGGCATTATCCGATTATTATCCTTGACTATACTTCTGGTATTTCACGTATTTGTACTATCAAGAATTTATAGGGTTTGGGAGGAGAATTTGTAACTCTAAAAAGTCCCTATTGAAACGTCTTAGATCCATTCCAATTAGTTCCGTCCGAGTTTTCAGAGGGCACCATGCATTCCATCTGGTAATCTTTGCTCCTTTTTCAGCCCAAATCTAAAGTAAACTAAATTACAACTAAGCTAAACTAAATAATAATTAAATACAAGCTAGTTTAGTTTTGTCTAATTTTAGGCTGAAAACTGAGTAGAAATTTTCACATAAAACTAGTGGCGCCCTCTATAAACTTAGACGGAACTAATTGGAATGGATCTAAGACGTTTCAGAAGGGGTCTCAAGTTACAAATTCTCCTCCCAAACCCTATAAATTCTTGGTACTATGAATAAGACTTAATTATTATGTGACGATAGTGGACTTGGTTAAAAAATAATGTGACCCACCGCCTCCCCCCCCCCAAAAAAAAAAAATCGCTTTTCGTATGTTTTTTGAGACTGGCTATATTTGAATGTTGAACTAAAACAATAGGTTGACTACTAATCAGTCGCATAGAAGTGGTTCTAAGGGGCCACTGGTAAAACAACTGTCCGAGCCGCCGTCTCTTCCGGTTTTTTATTGTAATAAAAATTAGCACATCATTCAGACTGATCCTAAAAAAAAGTGATCTAACGCAAAATATTTAAAATTTTCTTTATATTTCACGCTGGTTGAAAATGTCAACTTTGTCCTTTCCATGAAGAGAAATCAAGCAGCAGTTAAAACAAATACGCATTTCCCACGTTCTATGACAGACATAATTACTTGGTAATTACATAAAAAGTCGAATTGTAACTAAGAAAAATTACGTAAGTTGATAATTTTTATGTTCGTCAAAAAATTATAAATAAAAATTATATAAGAGACGAAAATGACGGCTGTTAACCACCGTCACATTGCTGAAATTTTCAAGTTATGACTTTCATTTCACGGAACTTTAACTTTTTCGATTTAATTCGAACTTATGTAAAAAATAGGGTAAAGGTGGAGAAGTCGTCAAAGAGATAGTGTTTATGTTGAAAAAAATTGAGGGGTCAGCCAGGATGAACTGAAGTTTAAGTCGTTATTCTCTGTTGGGGACGACTTGGAGCAACCATCCCCCACTCCACCCCCCCCCCCCTCCAACCACATCCCTACGCCAGAGCTATTAATACTGCATTAAGTAAACGAGAGCTAGCAGTGGTTAAAAAACGTAGCCGATTTACCGTAAATCGCCTATTAACAACCCTGGCAATGCTTACGGGCCCCCCCGGGGGGGCGGGGGGGGGGGGGGGGGAGTAGTGAAATAACATCCCCCACCTCCCCCGGAGCAACTCCTCTGCCTTAGGCAATGGAGAAGAAATACATTTATTTTTGCGCAAGCATAATTCATGTTTTATACAGTATGTCTCAGAAGTCCTGAACCAGGTTCGGTCTATACCATAGGCCTATACGATGTACGAATATACCATATTAGGCCTAAGGTGTATAAATCAGCAAACTATGACCAAATAAATGCCTTTTGTTCCTAACAATGGGGAAATCACTGATTCCAGGGCCTTGGACTCAAAGCCAAGACTCAAACCCACAACTTTCCTCTGAGTGTATATAGTATAGGCCTGTAGACTGTATAAGCCTATACCATATAGGCCTATACTCTCTGAAAACACTGTGTTCTGCCAGAACACATCTGTGTGTACCAGCACAGCCAACACACAAGTTGTGTACTAGCAGTACACACTTTGTGTAGCGGCAGAACACATTCTTCCGTACAAAGCATGTGTACTGTCACTACACAAACTGTGTACTGGTAGTACACAACTCAATGTGTTGTCTGTACCGGTACATACAGATGTGTTCCGTCAGAACACAACATCTTTCAGAGAGTACCTGGCTCAGGACTTCTGAGACATACAGTAAAGGCGTTATGTCAGTAATCTGAGGAAGAACTGGGTTGCCAGTGTGAATCCCGGTTATGACACTGACGAAATGAAAGTGCATAAAGGTGGCTTACTGTACTACGGTATTTTCTAATGTACGATTTTCAGTGCTTGGCTTGTTTTCCTCTTGCCATTAAAATTAGCTGCAATTAGTGGCAT
>JAHWFP010020305.1:49331-73902 GCA_023313725.1 Lithobius niger
AAATGAAAGTGGACAACAGAAAAAATACGAAACAATGCGAAAAAAAACTACAAAAAACTGTTTTAAAAAACGTGTAAATAAAAACGTAAAAAGTAAAAATGTACAAAAACGTAAAAACACCAAGCACAAGAAAATCTGAATTTTAAATGCCCAAGCTATAAAGTTTAATGTTATGTGATCAACCATCAGCATCGGCAAATACATCGGTAATCGGCCCTTGTTTGTTTTTTTACCGTCAGCTTTTCGTCGGCATCGGCCCATCGGCAAAATTCAGCCATCGGTCGAAAACTATAGATACCCCAATCCCAATCGAGGCTTCTCCGTTCAAACCTTTGATTCTAAAACGTCCAGCAAAGGTTCAAAACTGAATCGGTCCATAGACACCAGCAGTTTACTGCCGAGAACCTATGGCTATACAAAATAAATTTTACTCGACGCCGTAAAAACTAAGCGCAGAAATCGATCAAAGTCACTATAAAACCAGTCTAGCAATACAGAAAGACAAAACTTAGTTCCGCAACTTTTCATATTAACGAGCACGGTACGACGAAAATTTCCACTCAGTCGTTTAACATACCCAGTGATGACAGTTTTATCAGCAATAATGATGATGATTCGCAAGGGAAACATGATAACGAGTCCCCTCCTTTCTCCAATGATTTGCAGTTACGTTCAAGAAACACGAGAATCCTTGTCCTGGAGATCTGCAATATCATCGTTGCGCAATGCGTGACAAATTGCATCTGAAACTAAGTCCACCCGGACGTGTCATTTTCAACAGTCATTTTCAACAATGACATTTTTCATTTCCCCCTCTCCCTTTGATGCCTTGAAGAGGGATGTTCACGAACTTTCAATCGTTCCAAACTTATCGTGTCGCCATCTACCATCGAGTATATCGTTAAAGCTTGTAGCCAGTAAAGCATTAATTAGGCCTACACCAAGAATATTTTCACAGAAGCAAGCATGAGCTAACCCGTTGATATTAAATTTGTTATCTGGATTATAATGTGCAAGCCGTGTTTTACATTTAGATTTGTTTTATATTTAAAATATATCACTAATCGGCGTCTGATATCCACGCTAGTTCATGGTTGTTATAACTGTTTACTATGAAGGTACTGTTAAGTTTACTATTAAGCCGTCCTTAACTAACCATAAACGTAAAATGACTGCATTTGTATTAAATATTAGCAAAAAGGCAAAAACCGTAGCAAAAATCCGTTTTTCTTTTCACAGGACGGCAAAAACTAGAAATTTATCAATGCACTACAATACACGCAAACTGCCGTAGTTTGGCTGAATTGGGTCCTAAATACAATAAATCGTTATAATTACCCTTGTTGGAAAATATACATCTTCATCTTCCAGCTAAGCCTTCAATTTATTTTAATTAGAACGGCTACTGTAGCTGTTTAGAGAAGAAACATTTTGTAAACGACGCAAACAGCAGTGCTACAATTTAGAAAAACAGTCATAGCTTATAGCTTCTAATTAAAATTGTGAAGGAGAGGACATGAATCGATGGTACCGGGACAATGAAGACAAAATCATCATGATTGGTGCAATTTATTCATTGATATACCCAACGTCGTATATATTAAAGAGTGTACAGCTTAAGTTGTTAGAAGAGATAAACCAAAACCTTTTGTAAAGACTGGCCAACAAATAACGTTGCCTACAATAAATATTAAACCCAGCTATTGTTTGTGCGTCTAAATGATCTTTCATAATTGTTCTGACAAAAATAAATCGTTTTAATTACCCTTGTTGGAAAATGTACACATTCATCTTTCATGTAAGCCTAATCATATCCATTTATCTTAATTAGAATGGTTTTTGCAGCAGTTTAAAGATGGACGTTATCTTAAAACTATGCAAAAAGCACAGCGCTACAATGTAGATAATACTGGCGTAGCAAAGCTCATAATTAAATAGATTTAATTACCGTTGTTGGAAAATATACATATTCATCTTTCATGTAAGCCTAATCATATCCATTTATCTTAATTAAAATGGCTATTACAGCCGTTTACAGATGGAACTTAACGTAAAACGAAGTAAAAAGTACAGCGCTACAATGTAGACAAGCTGTAGTAGCTTAGCTCCTAAATAAAATTAATCTTTTTAATTACCCTTGTTGGAAAAAGTGCACATTTATCTTTCATCTAAGCCTACTCATTTATCTTGATGAAAACGGCTTTCGCAGCCGTGTAAAGATAGAACTTGTAAAACAATGCAAAAAGCACAGCGCTACAATGTAGATAAACTAGCGCCTAATTAAAATACATAGTTTTAATTATCCGTGTTGAAAAATATATTCATCTTTCATCTAAACCTACTCATTTATCTTAATGAAAACGGCTATTGCATAGTTTAAAGATGGAACTTGTCGTAAAACGATGCAAAAATCACAGCGCAACAATGTAGATAAACTGCCGTAGCTTAGATCCTAATTAATATAAATAGTTTTAATTACCCTTGTTGGAAAATATACATCTTCATCTTTCATCTAAGCCGAATTACGAATCTTAATTAGAACGGCTACTGCAGCAGTTTAAAAATAGGACCTTGTAAAACGAAGCAAAAAGCATAGCGCTATAGTGTAGATAAACTGCTGTAGTTTAGCTACTAATTACAATAAATCCTTTAATTACCGTTGTTGGAAAATATACATCTTCATCTTTCATCTAAAACTAATCACATCCATTTATCTTAATTAAAACGGCTACTGCAGCTGTTTAAAGCTAGAACTTGTCATAAAATGACGCAAAAAGCACAACGATACAAGATGTAGATAAACTGTCGTAGCTTAGCTCCTAATCAAAACAATTGCTGTAATTACCCTTGTTGTAAAATGTACATCTTCACCTTTCATTTAAGCCAATTATGTCATAGGATCTTAATTAGAAATACATTGCAGCCGTTTTAAAGTCGGGTATTCTAATACACATATTCGTTGTTGTATGTATAGCGTACATAAATGGCGAATAAATGACAAATTAGGGTCAGAATGGTTAATTTTAAGCAAAATATGCATAGAACCTTTTTTGAAGGAAATTTTGTTCTGAAGCTAGTTGCAATTAGTTTATTTTGAATTGGATGAACGGTAGACGCTAGATGCAAAAAACTGGATTTTTTTTTGGTTATGTTTGGACGCCGTCTTGAATTCCACGCTTAAGAGAACTTCCACTTGGCACCGGGCAGATTCGGATTCAGTATGGTCAAATTAGGTTAAAACCGCCCGGTGCCCAAATGTCAACATTTTCCATTGACAGTTATTTTTTGGGTTTTTTTTTTCCAGTCTATTTGGTAACTGATTCCAGTTTTTTGTAATGTAAAATTACGTTCCATACCGTTTAACGTGTTACCTATAACAACGAAACGAGTCTTACTAACTCCTGCTCTCAGGGCGCAGAGCTGAGATTACATAGAAATATGACATAAAAAATAGAAACGGTCCACAACCATTTAATCTGACTGGTGACTGTGCCAGTTCAAACACCTGAAATTTTTAGCAGGATAAAGTTTCATAATAGGTAAATAACTAATTCGCTAAATGCAAGGCAGGGTCGAGCTACTGAAATTCCAGCTTAAAATTATTTTCCGACCATGGGTGAATATTTGGAGTAAACATCCTCGGGAAACAGGAAGCAAGCTTTTAAGGGTTAACGATATAACTACGATCCATGGTTCCATGGTTGACGAGATATTTCTCATTGGTGAGCCGCTACATTGTTCCTGTTATACTAACCAACCGCCTGGAAGTATATTTGAATGCCAAGAAGATATCTCTCCTACATAGATGGGCGAGAAAGCGAGACGACACCAAACCCTCGATTACAGAGACGCTATCTCCCGAATACAGAGATTGGCGAGACGATGCCAAAGGAGCAAGCGATGTGGCTAATACTATCTTAAAATGATCACGTTAGGTGAGTGACGGAATACGACGATTTTTCTGGCCAGTTTTTCAATATTTCTAGCTGTTTTACCACAGGTATTACAAGCTTGTTCTACGCACACTTTGGTCAACCTCGGTTTCCTATACAGCATCAATACAGCACATTTTTTTTAATTCGTCGTCATATACTTTAGGAGATAAAGCACAAAAAAACTATTTTGCCACCATTTTTCGACATTGGTTTTTATCCGAAATGCACATCAGCACACAATAAAAAGGAGTTACTTTGCATATTTAAATCCTTGTTAAAACCTTATTGACGTAAATACCAAAAAAGTGCAGTAGTAGCAAACACATTTACGATCAATCCTAACTCTGTGTATTTCACAAAATATCTTTATTATAATATTGGAGACCGGCTAAAAGGAAAAGGAAAGCCTAAAGGAAAACCACTTCTCCCCTCCTCGCGCCCGCATTGAAAATGCACTCTCCCACTCTTTCTGCAGCCAAAAAGGAGCCAGGCATGAGTGGTCGATCAATCTGACAAGTCGTCGGGAAGAGTGCCGGGAAAATGTCCCGGGAAATGTGACCGGCCCCGTGCATAACACGGGCTTCCTCTAGTAATACTAATAATAGACGTCTTAAAAGATTATTTTGGGCAAACAATAACTTATTTAACATTACCGATATTTATATTTTATACAGTATTTTTCAGGAAAGTGTTAATTTAGTTCACTTGTAATCGGGGGGAAAAACTGGCCAATCAGCACAAGACACAGCCGTTCGTGACTGAATCCTGATGCTTATACATTGTCTTTTATCCCAGAGGTTAAGTAGCGTCACCCAACCAATCAAGACAAGTTAAAAGTCACAAACAGGTGACTTGCTGTGTGGCTATACTCACTATGCCGATGAAAATCCGTCAGTGACGCTGGAAAAACCTGAACACGGAGCTAATGTTGCCAGCACGTGGCAGCATCGTCGACATCTTCCAAACTGGTCGATTTCGTTCAGCCGTATATGTCTGTAACCCGACAAGGCAACACCAATCGTCTGGTCGTTTTCGTTTCGAACATATTTGATTTGTCTCGACTCGTTCGTCAGTGTGTACCAAGCCTTAGAAGATGTCTTCACTGTAGCTGTGAACTGGATGACGCATGACTGAGGCTTTCGACTTCATGATATTTCTCCATTATGCCGATTGGCTGGCTACATTAAGACACACGCTAGTGTGTCACCCGGCAAGATAAACGACAGCACCTATCCAGATAAAATACATATGAGCATGGCGACCATATAGACACCTGTGTCTTTACAGCTAAGGAGGTTTGACTGTTTGCAGGCATCTGAGGATAAATAACAATATGACAGAAAAGGCTGAAACTTCGTTTGATCAGGAAATTTTGGTCGCCTGACAACATAAAAGTCACTGTTAGTGACACTGCTTAACATTTTCTCGTTGTAAAAACGACGTGAATAACGTTTTTTTTTTTAGTCGGCTGAGAAGACTATTGCAACGACTTTGTCCGTCCGTCCGTCGCTTTTTTCAACTTCGGAATGGTATACCAGAGAGACGACCACTATTGACGTTAGTTTCATTGTCAAACGTTAGTTAAAAAACACGGCAAATTAAAACATCGTTATTTCCTTGTAACTAATAGACTTCTTGGACGCAACCAAATTAAATAATAACATTTGATCGTCGAATTGACAGGCAGCCGAAAATACAAAAGTATTTTAGCTTCGTTTAAAATAGTCTCGTCGCTTATTGCATGAATGAATAGGCTTACCTTCGAAGCAAATTCTCCATTAGGCCTATCTGATACTTAAGAAATAACAAAACTGCAGTTAATAAAATTAGGCCTAAAACCACGTTACCACGGCAACGCCAAGTTGCTACGTTAAGTTGCTGGCTGAATCAACAGCATAATTATTAAAACGTCTATCTAGTGCGTCTCCCCGTCACTTCCCTATTACCACTGATCTATATGGGCTACGTTGCACATTACGTTGCAACACTAGATGTGTGCCCGGAGGCACACCATGTTTTAAAAATTAACTAGCTGTACCCCCGGCGTAACATACGCCGGCTAGCTGGTTCCCGCATACCTGAGCGTAACACTGTAGTGGGCCCCGGTTTCCCCTATTGTGTGGTCTGAATATCCCCATCTCTGCTCCGTCTTTGAACCCCTGCTGATTTGTGTTACGGAGGTATATGTTTATTTTCAATGGAGGACGTGTCTCTGTTCTGATACCAAGCCCAACAAACCCAACAACGGTTGTGCATGCAGTGATTGTTACTCAACCAACTTTGAAACTCTTCCAAGTCGGCTGTTAAGAGCTAGCCTCATTAATGCAATATGTCGATTGTTATAGGCCACATCTGTTTGTTTGACATTGTCGGTGGCTCGCACTCTTTCATTATAAACCTCTTTCATTGTTGTGCATAATAATGATGAATTTGCTTGCCCAACCTAAGCGTATTATATATATAGATAGATAAGCTTGCCGTACAATCCAATTCTCCGTTTGCTGCTACTTAAAAATTAAATTAAAACTACAGGTAAAGTAGGCCTAAAAGCTGGCAATTACGCCAAAAATGTAAAATGCGCCTAAGCTAACTTATCTTTAACCGGCAATTGTCATGGTTACTGCTTTTAGATTATATAATAGAGATCGTTTTTGCAGTACCTGATAGAGGTGTGCGCCTAAACATTGGAAATGGCAGAACTGTACAGAAGACCAGTTGCGACTACGTAGTCGCTTTAGCCGTTTGTTGACTAATAGCGCCATTTCTTGTACAACGAAAATAAATTGTTCCATGCAGTGAATAATTCTGAAATTTTTGGCTGTAGTTTAACCGTAGAATGTGCTTTTTGCTGGTTTGGGGGTTATTTTGCTTTTCAATAATACAACAATGTACCAAAAATTTGACTTGTAACCCTACGTTTTCGGTTTTCATCGTTTAAAAGTGTGGCTCAAAAATTACTTTCACGGCGTTCGAGGTTAAAGCATTGTTACCTGTTGTTAAAGCATTGTTTAAAAGAGGGAGTACAAGTATGGAAATAAATTAACATTTCGTTGCTTAAAAATATGGGAACAACTTAACATCTTACTTAACATTCTCTACGATATCTCGACCCGATTGTAAAAATGCAATGATGCAAGAACTACGATATGAAAACTACAAAACGTCCACCAAATAAAAATTTGCAACTAAATTAATATTTCCAACTAAATTCAACATTTCCCTTTTTAAAATACACGTACGCTGGATCCGTTAACTGTTGCAAGCCTATCTTGGACACGAGTGAGAAATTTTCCCTTCCTATTGCCGTATACAGAGTCCAATATTTTTGGCCGACACGTGAGGTGACGAACTCTCAGAAAAACATGGGAAAAAAAAACAATCGAAGCTGCAACTGTTAATAAAAACGACGCTCTCTTATGCAGCCAAGGAGCGATAAATAGTGTGGTATTATTACGAAAATGTTGCAATTTGGCACAACAAAACGTATTTCAATCAGTAACGCTGAAGATATTGTATTTAAAGGCAGAAATTCAAATCAAACCTTTTACAGAGGAGAAAATCTTTTACGGCGGTGGGGTGGCGTACCGAACTCTTCTTATCGAGATCTCAGTCAAAAATGAACTTAGGTCCCAACTTCTTTTTAATAATGGAAAACAGTCGCAGTCAGTACTTACTCTACCTCAGTTAAATTACGTCATAGGGAGTGCAAATTAGTAAATTTTATTTTTGTAAGAGTTAAGCGGGATGCAGCTGCACCCTCTACCTGGTGGATTCGCCTTGGACGTTACGCTATATAATATATAAAAATCAAAACTATAAAAATGACATTGTCAGAAGGCAAAACGTTTCAAATTTATAGTTTTAACAATTTGCTATAGGCAACTTGGAATTCTATGTTGCTTACGTGTATCGTATATAGAGCTGGGTGGTTTAGTAATTTCATGATACAGTGTACGGTCCTTTGATACACAGGGTGTCCATAAAGTATTCATACAGTTTTAAAAATCTACGAAAATAAAACTATTTATCCAATGAATCAAAGCATTACACCAACGGAACGAATGATATTTACATTTTTTTTTTCTTTCATCACATCTCGACATGGGCTGTCAAAATCTCTAATCGGCAGTCTATCTCCATCCATATATTTCGTAGCATGGCAGACGTCACCAAAGCAAAAGCAGCGATTATCCGCTGACAGTGTTTCAATGTCGTGTAACCTTCGTCTTATATATCTTTCACAAACTCCCACAAAAAGAGGCGTTATGTCAAGCGAACTGGGAGGCCAAGGAATTCTCACTAATTCTAGCACGAGCGGCCATTGTTACTTTAGCAACGAGAGCGTCGTCTGCTTGCCCATTGTGGCTCGTATGTGCGGCGGCGTCTGGTCGTGTATTGACATCTCCCGATGAAAAAAAAAACTTGAAAAACTTGAAAACTTTCTATTGGTGTAATGCTTTGAGTCATTGGATGAATAGTTTTTTCCCTTGATTTTTAAAACTGTACGAATACTTTATGGACACCCGGTGTTATTTTTTTTTTTACATTTCGCGTCCCTCTGTATATTTCGGTAATTCATTTCTGTATTGTTTTAAACTTAGGCTTTTGATTAACTAAAATGCATAGTTTTAAAATGAGGTCTAACATTAATTTTAAAAAGTATTTTCTACCCTTCTTAGTTGAAAAATGCGTCTGAAAAAGCTACGAGTCATCATCAGACATAACAAGGTATGGAAATACATACGCTTTTCACTTTCCTCCCTGCATTTCGTATTATCCCTCCACGAGAAAAAACGGAAGAATGCTCACTAAACGTTACTGAACTGATGAAAAAGAAGAAATTTTAAAAATCAAATTTGTTTTATTGATAATTAGTAAACCTTACTCCTTCAATTATTTGAGTTACCGTATCACTTTCGCCAACCATTTTTTAATTCATTGGAAAGCTCTCGTGTAAAGCCTATTAATTTGGTATAATGGAATGTAAAACAGTCATAAAACAGTCATAAATCAGCATAATTTTTAACGAATATCAGTATAAAAACCGAAACCGAAACCGTCCCACATTACTGTCCAGTAAGTTCACCTAAGTACAAACGTTACCTTAATTATTATTTCTTTAGCATTCTGTAGTGTATAAATTAAGTGATTACGAAGTGAACCAAAAAATCAAAGCTCTTCTTACATATTACATAAAAAGCCTTAGTATCTGATGGGGCACAGGAAACACAGCTTTGTAAACTGAACAGGTAGCCCAGTAGCGACTACACACAATGAGTTAACACCCCCCCCCCCCCCCCAACCCCGACCACTCAAGCCCAAAGTTACTCAAGGGGTTTCCTTGATAAAACCGGACTCACAAGTTATACAAAGCAGTGTTTTAAGTCTCAGCCCTTACACAAAATTGTGTGCCTTCTTCACCTAAAAACAAAGGACAATGAGTGAATACACCATTTCAGCAAACCATAATAGAGTAATGAACACAATCAAAACTTCCCTTTTTATCGCCAATGGAGACTCTCTTTGAAAATTTGCCAGTAAATATCACATGACACGTCTATGACGTCACCTTACAAGATGGCGGCACCCAATGGGCTGGTCCCTGGCTATGCAATTTTACCTTTATGTTTGTACGAATTAAGCACAAGACCTTCGTTTTTTACTGTTTTTAACTGCATTATCTTATTCACTCATTTTTCTTTGTTTCTAGGTGAAAAGGCACACAATTTTGCGTAAGTGCTAGAAATTAAAAGATTGCATTGTATGACCTGTGAGTCTGGTTTTGTCAGGAAACCCCTTGATGAATATCTCCCTTCACTCACAAATTAATCGTGTTCCATTTAGTTTCATTGCCAACATATATAAAATTATCCGTACTTCTTGAAAGAAAGTGTTAAGACACTAATTCCTCATTGTAGAAAAAGTGGATAAATTATTAAATTTCACCCAGTGGTTTGTTTTAAGAGCTTGTCTTTTGGAAATCAAAACACATCAACAATCTGTGTGCTAATTATATCATGATACACATATAAGCCGTTTTAATAAGGATAAACAATATTGGTATCTAGACACATGCTAGTGTGTCGCGCCAAGTTAGGCAACAATCATCACAACAAACATCACATCAATTCAATTGTCGAGGTTGTAAACCATTGTAGCACGGCGCCATAGCGTCAGTGTCTTATATCTTGAAGCATAGTTGGGTACATTTCAGGTACTTGGGAAAAAATAATGCGGTACAAAAGCTTAAATTGTGTTGAAATCAAGAGTAATGACCCACCTGACAAAAATTAACTCGTGTAGGAATGAAAGCTGCTTTCAATGCAAAATCTGACCCTCAATAACGTTGAAAATGTGTAACTAGCTAGCTAGCTAATTCTAGTCCGCTCATCCCCATGTTAATTTCCATAGGGTGATTATTAGGCGATACCGAGATAACGGGAAGGCTTCCAGCTATGAAATTGGACGAATGGCTGCAGTACGATGCGAACTGCATATCTTTTATGGTTTGGAGCCTAGGGGTGTAACGAAGATGGCATGGGATGCCGCGTAATACGAACATATTATTATAACCATTGTTAGTATTGTCGGCATCGTCTCTCATTGGACGGCCAAAGTTCGGACAATGACAACGTGTATACTGACGTGCGTGTCTAGACACACACTAGTGTAGCACGATAAATCTAAACAACGTTGCCAAAGAAATTGTATTCACGTCCAATTCACGAAAAATAAACCAACTCTAAAAACAAAGCAAAAAAACTGGTGAAGAGGCCACTAAGCTGAGAGTAGTTCGGCCCTTCAAAGGAGTAATATCAACACACCAAAACTAACGAAATAAAACAAATTACAACAAAATTAAAACCAAACCAAAAACCTATAAAGAGGTGACCAAGTTGAGGAAGGTTCGACCTATAGGCAAAAGGTAGCAAATTCTTGTTGACGTGCCACTTTATTACACATCTGCACGGTAGTGGAGTTGAGTCTAATACACAATTTTAAAAAAAGGACTGATATCATATCAAAAACCAAAACTGGTAAATGGGGCCGCCAAGTTCCGAATGGTTCGGCCCTACAAAGGAGTGATATCAACACACCAAAACATTCGCCAACTTAATCGCACCGAGTAATACTTTGGACGTTAAATGAAAACTTGAACATTGCTACTGAAAGTAGCAATGTTCTAGTTTTCATTATTTTAACCTTCGAACTATTAAGCGGTGCGATTAACTTGGCGAATGTTTTGGTGTGTTGATATCACTCCCTTGAAGGGCCGAACCATTCGGAACTTGGCGGCCCCTTTTACCAGTTTTGGTTTTTGATAAGATTTATTTAACTCGGAACAGTTAAACACTTTCAGTGCAGTGTGTGCAGCATACACAACAGCACACACCTATAAAACAAGTGCAAAACAATTCAAACGCTACGCTTCAACCTTACTAAATTCGGGAAAAACTTTCCACCAAACCCAAAAAGACTTAAAAATTTCTGTAAAAACCACGCATACACATTCCCCCTCCCCCAAAAGTCAGCAGTCTCGTGAATCAGACACAGGACATAACATCCACGCATCTGAAAGTCCAAAGACTATACTCAATGTGGGCGAAGCTAAATTTAGGAGAAGGGGGAACCAGGGGCGTCGGCACGTGGGGTTATGGAGGGGGGGGGGGGGACCCCCCCTCCAATGTTGGCAAGTTGCACGAAAAGTCGGCAATTTTGAGCCTCGTCGGCAAAAATGTGTTGCTGAAAACCTTTTTTTCCCCAAAAACTACGTTACGGTATAACACGTGCTTGCTTCCAATACAATAGTCGCACATGAGGAAAAAGACGGTATATTAAATTTCTTCAGGCAGCATTATCTGTGACATTTAATGGGTTTGTAACCCACCTACGAGGAAATTATTGTACCCACTTCACCTCCCTCCACACCCTCAAACGCATTCGGCACTTCCCCTATACCAGCGACTACATCCCAACCAAGGGTCGTTCAGTCAGTGTGTTCAGTCAGTGTGTTAAAAATGCAGAGAGAAACGTTTGATGACGATTACCGAAAAATACAGGAAAGGAGACGCAACAGCGGCACCAAAGTAAGGCTGAAGCTTGCTGGAGCACCTGAAAACCCATTTACAGTGGCCAAAGCTAAGAAAAAGAACAAGAAAAATCGGCAGATCTTGTTGAAGGTTTAAGCAGAGGGAGAAAATGAATTAAATTAATGATGTCGGCAATAATTAAATAAATAAACAGTAAGTCATCCTTACACCAGGGATCTGGTGATGGACTGGAGTGCCAGTTCGAATCCGAGGCACGTCACTGGAATGAAACGTAAGTGCATAAAGATGGCTTACTGTACTACATTATTCTATGGTATAATTTTCGCTGATGCTTATTTCCAATTGGCCAACAATAACGGCTAGAGTAGTACGTGCAATAATTTTTTTACTCGAATGCAACGTAAATTATTTAATCGGCACAATGACCAAAAATTACCGGTCTTATTGAAATCACAACAACTTCTTTAATATTGTTTTCTTTCCCATAATTAACTTGACTATCATTTGCCTTGTAATCCCGTTTTGCCGAATAATATTTTCTTCCAAAATGACGTGCCTTTCTTATGCTGCCGCACTCGCTGCGGCTAAACATATAACATCAGATACCGCATATAATCCAAAATGCCTCCCAATTAGGAAAATAAATACGGATGCAAACCTATTTACGTTGCCTTTTGGACTTATATGTCAGACTGCCTCAGCGGGGTACCGCCCTTGGATTTCAAAGGTCCCGCGTTCGATTCCCTGCTGAGGCAGTCTGTCATATAAGTCCAAAAGGCAACGTAAATAGGTTTGCATCCGTATTTATTAAACCAATCTCGAGCCCATTGGCTTTCCGTCCCGTATTTCCCAATTAGGAATGCATCTTTAACTTCTTCAATACTAAATTTTTAAAGAATTGGTTGATTCGGTGAAACGGGGTTCGGCGAATCGGGAATACACTGTGCATGAAGCTTAACCTTTTTATTTGTTGCGAGAAATATAATACAACCAGTTTGTATTCGATTTCTATGTTTAGGTTAGACATCGACTTTTTTTTTTGTTGACACAAACAAGTAATTTGTACTTCGTGTCATAAAAATCAAAATAAATAATAAAAAAGAAAACTTGATACAATTTTTAAATCACTCACTAATGTACCTCTGTTTATTTTTAAAGATTGGATCATTTCACTAGCAGTTTCTTTAAGTGGATGAACTAAATTTTGAACTTAAAGGTGCTTGCTTTTATTAAATTACATCTCTTCAGAACCACGATTTTTTATATTTTTTATTTGGTTTTGGGGTGTTTTAGGTGTTGATTTTATAGTATTCTTGTGAGGTTTAGCTTCGACTGAGTGATCGCGATTATTGGGACTAGAAGCTTGGCCGCCTTTCTTGTTGGAATGAGAACACTACTCGGCAAAGGAGACACTGTTTGTGCGAACGGTGTGATTCTATCATTTTTCGTTTGAGGTGAAGTAGATCTGCTTCAGCCAGATCTGTCTATAAAAGGCAGCAACCATGAGCTAGGGGCAAAAAAATTCTTATGTTACAGCTTAACCTAACCTAACCCAAACGTCTACGCCCTGGTTACAGGACCACCCACATGTCAAAAGCTCACCCTCAGCACGCGGCATTCCACCTTTGGTGCATGCAATCATTTCGTTGCGTTGTTTTTTTATTATTATTATTATTTGTTATATCCGGTTGTTGAAGTAAAACGAAACTGCAGTCCGCACCCTTCGTAGTGTTAAACCATTTATTGAACGCTAATCTTCGCACTCAGAATAAAATTATGTTAGATCACATACACAAGGAAAAAACGCAAGGAATACAAGAAAAAGGAAAGAAAAACAAAATATAAAGTGTAAAAGTTTGTATCATAATAAACGAAGTTTTTTGGCGCGCTTTTTATAAAATACAGATTTTAAAAAACGTAAAAAAAAAGTCTCCCACTCTTGGTTGGTTTCGTTGATAAAATTTTGTAAAATAAGGCAGACTACTTATTTTTTTTATTTGCCCCCAAAAAATATCGCGATAGTAAGGAACGTCACCAATAATGTGTGCAAGAGTAGTAGAAATAGATGGGCACTCGTAACCAGGGTTGAATTATATAGGCACACACATGTCTTATGGGTTGCTATGTTTTCTTATGACTGTTTAGTATTAATGGTCGAGCATGTCAGCCACTTAATGAAATGAATTAAACAGTTTACAATTGTGCTGGCAGATTGCATAAAATGACAAAAAATGGCTAATGAAATTACGATAAATCAAAAGCTTCCGGGGCTCTGCCCCGGACCCCACTGGGGGAGCTAACAGCGCTCCCCCAGACCCCCTAGCTTCTAGGGAAAAGTCGGCACATCTGTCTGATTCCCCCCCTCCAGTTTTTGGCCTTCGCTACGCCCCTGAGGGGGACACATTTTTTTTAGTGCATCTCGGTCTCTATGAGAGTTACTGTTTTTTCACGTTTATTCAGACCCCACAATGCGGGGGGAGGGGGAATCGGGGGAGTTTGCGGGGAAACTAAGTGATTAGTGAAGTCAGTGACAATCATCACGCCTTTGACATTTCAGCCATAGTTTTTTTTTTTTACACAGTTGGTCTTTTACTAGTTAAAATCAGACCCCACAACATTGTGAAATGTTGCCCCTACCAAAATACAACATTAAATCGGTGCATACGGAATCAGTTTTGGTGCAGATGTGACTAAATTTGAGTACAACTCATTTTATAACTTTATTGCAATTAAATTATTATACGATTTTAATTTTTATTAAATGCAGTCGTTGAAGTAAACAGTAACTTAAAAGTGCAGTAGCGTTAAAATCGTACTTACTTAAACAATTAGGCTTAAGTATAAATGACGTTTGCTGCAACTTTGCGACTACGGCAAAAGGTTAAGCCAACACCTCAATTTTCTTTGCACAACTCACATGCCTTATCAATCATAAAAAACGGAGTACGCGTCCGATTTTCAAGTGCACCAAACCACACCGCTGCTAGACAAGAACACCACTCAGCAGTGCCATCTGTCGACACTTCCGGTTTCACTTTGAACAAGCGGCAACGCAAGAACACCACCCTGCACAGCCCTCTGTCGACCGAATGCGACCAATTAAGTGAAAGTGAAGCCATTGACTTATCACACCTTTGACGTTCGCAGATATAACTTTTTTTTTATGCAGTTCGGTCTCTAGTTACTGGTTTTTCATGCTTATTCAAACCTCCACAATGCGGGGCGTGGCGGGGGTTGTGCAGAAACTAAGTGATTAATGAAGTCCTTGAAAATTATCACGCCTGCGAAATTTCAGCCGTTTCAGGTGAAATTTTTTTTTGCAGTTCGGTTTATTTGTTGGATTTTCGTGTTTAATCAGACCCCCACAATGCAGGGAGGGGTTGAACTGCACAGCATGTACACCGGTACACCTTGTATTTAATAATAGGAATCCAAATATTACTGAAACGAACAATGACAAGCGTCTTCAATGGATGTACCCAGTCTCAGGGCACAGTCTCACAGGAAACATCATCCCTTAAAAAAACCTAACGCATCACTGCACACTTCAGGATTCCTGGTATAAATGTGGAGCCTGTGCACAGAGAACTGGGAGTCTTGACAGATATTTCACATCAGGTAATGTAGTTTGATCACATTTATACTAAACTATACTGTGTTGGTGACGCCGAAGTATTTTAGATAATTCAGAAGTTTACTAGAAAACAAACAGAAATCCCCTGAGAGGATTGCCAAGTTGCTAAACCACAAACAAAGCAACTAGGAAGCGTTAGCCTAAACAACTACTCCGACTGCTCCGACTGCTGTCAACTCTGCAGGGGCCACATGCTGTAAACTTTTTTAATTTTCTGTCAATAATGGATCAGTAGCAATTGGTCCTGAAATGTAAGCGGCCAGTGCATAATTATCTCATCCTGTAAGTTGTGCCTAGCTTTGAAAACGTTTATGAGGCTTAATTCACACACATTTTATCCTACTTCTAAGAAAAATTATAACTACACTGCTTGATTCACGTTTCATATTCTTACACAACATAGTACATTTGAAATAAAATACAATAAGTATTTCACACATTATTCTCAAACAAACAAACACACAAACAAACTAACTGCATTTTACCAACCTGAACGTCTGGGACGTCGTATACCGACGTAGAAACGGTGAATGATTCCTACTTCTCAAAGTCTTGAAAAGTTGGCTCCAATATACTTACCAAATTCTACGTTAAGCACATGAGTTTCTAAGAATTCTTATCATGCTGAAAACTTTGTGTGTACTTTTTTTAAGAGTAAATCATCTGAGAGCCACTACAAAAGAATATTTCTAGGTTATGCATCCTACACTGTCTTTCCTGCAATGTTTCCTAGCTTTTTTATGATATCGTTAACCAATATTAGTGTATCCCAAGTCAATCCTTTATTAGTAATCTCTAATGTCCTTATTTAATGTATGATAGTTTACAATGTCATGAGCAGATTTACAACGTAGCCACACTAGCCTGGACTCGAACCTGGCGTAGCTCCATATTCTCAAACAGGAAAACAAGCTCGACAAACGTTTTGACATTGGTCTGAACACTGAACGGGCTAGTCAAACTACAATTTACAACAAAATGTATTTAACTGTCACCCGGTTGTTAATTTTCGTGTGCTTACTATTTATCGGTGGGAACGTTTCAGGAAATAAGAGCCCACTGACGTCATGTGGCATGTGAATATCGTCAATTTACCTAACAGGGGCTATTATGGCATACCCAATTTTAATGTTTTCACATTTTTGTGACCCGGAAAGGCAATTTCAGTTATGTTTTCATCTATCCCACCACGCTATATCTTGATTCGGCCTCTTTCTATTTCAATACAATAAAGTTATTGGCATTTGGATGCTAAGCCTGTTGTTACTGTAGTCTGTAGTCAGGTGATCTGTAGCATGCTTGTTTGGTCCATATGCCACAAGTGTGTAAAATGTTTTATTGTTATCGCATCACTAGTATGGCGATTTGATCGATTGCACACAGCTGTATAAATGACACCATGGAATTTTAATGCAAATGAGCAAAAGTTAGCAGGTAATTACTTTGTAAAGGAGACTTGCCAAGTAGTTTATCACCCAAGTAATATCATTTATGGTCGCCTATTCTTTATTTGTCAACATCTGTTAACTATTGGATATCAGGTTCAGATTTTTGGACCAGTAGTATTATCGTTGATGCATGAACGTCGTTCAATTAAAATAATAGTGTTTCGCTCATGAACATATGGAAGGGTGTCAGTAATTTTGGAACATAAATACTACTTGGTTTTAGTGCAAGGAAAAAAGTTTTTTACCACGCCAAAAATAATCACCATCGTATTTATACTGCAAGATAACTTAAACGATTCCCGTTTTGGGGATAATAGTTGAAGTTTAAATTTCAGCAGGTGTTTTCCGAACATAAGAGGTTAGTTAAGATTTAAACGTAAGGTTTGCTTATCCACTGAAAAAACTGTTGCAGTAACGTGGTTGAAATTAATCCAAACGTGATCCGACAGGGTAATGCCATAGATTAGAAAGTTAACTAGATATACCGTCTTACTTCTTCCCGTCCTACGCGGAGCTCTGGCGGTAGTTGCGGCTACTAACATCTCTGCTAATGCTTTGCCTTCTGCTGCTTCGAAGGCAAAAGCATTAACAGATGTATTAGTAGCCGCAACTACCGCCAGAGCTCCGCGTAGGACAGGAAGAAGTAAGACGGTATATCTAGTTAACTTTCTAATCTATGGTAATGCTCTACAAATAACGAAAGCTTGCCAAGTCAGTGGAACAGAACTGTTGCATTCATCAAAGAACCTTCCAGCCCACACGTCTCCATGAATCAAACAAGTGCACATAGAGCCACCAATGGAGAACCGGTGCACGCAACATGCTGCCTCGTCAAAGCCTTTCCGCTTTGAATCCAGCTGCAACAATATTAGCTTCCGAGCAAACATTTCGTTCTTCGTAGGGCACAGGTTTAAAATTAATTCCGTTTCCATTTTGTCCTTGAACGAGAAAAGCATTAGATATCGGACTTGTGCTAGTGCGCGGAGAAGGATTGGCAGCGGCCGACATAGAGATTTTGGCGCAGAGTTAATAGCCCTATCAACCCGGGGTGCGCACTCCCGCCGAAACGAAATCCGTGTCAATATTTAGTGACCCCCTTATCGATCTAAAACAAAGATACTCACCCTGAAGTGCGGCTTGTTGAGGATGTGACGGAGCTCTTCAACTTCGTCAGGGATGTCCTTCTGGTAGTCCCTCAGCGTTTCCAGCACCTGCCACACACATACAAACACAGGTGAAGCAACCAGCCACCAGAAGAATGCTCACCACACAAACACACAGGCACATGGACTCGTTCCCATCCCTATCTCAAACGCCCAACCCCCTTTCAAATTCCTCCCCTGGTCCCGTGAATGCTACCCTTGGGCACACAAACCTCATCCGCGAGCCAAAATCAATGCCGCTCCTCTGCCGGAGAGCTAAAGCGCCAGACAGACAGTAACACAAAAGAGACGCAGACAACAGAGGCTTAAAGTCTACAGCTACACTGTATTAGCTTAAGGAAGGGCACCCAAGATAAAATTAATTAAATCCTCATACGCACAGCCGCAACGGCTGGCAAGTCAGACTCCCGTATTAAGCTGACAGATAACGGCTGCATGGCTAGCGTCATGTAAGCAACTTTATAACGCAAACATATTGAGCCAGTAACGCAACAAGATTATTTGATTGTTGATCACAACGTTCAAATTACGTTTTAGAACTACACCTCTGTTAAATTGTTGTTCCAACCAGATAGGAAGCTGCACCCGTAACAAAACTCAAAACTAAAACACTGCATACTACCACAAAGTATGCGACTACACACCCAAACTACATTCGTTAAACCAAAAATTTATTTGGTTGGGGAGGAGAATTTGTGACTGGGACCCCTTCTAAAACGTCTTAGATTCATTCCTATTAGTTCCGTCTAAGTTTATAGAGGGCGCCATGAGTTTTATGTACTCACTTATACTCTTTCTACTCAGTTTTCAGCCTAAAATTAAACTAAACTACACGAAACCAGCTTGTATTTAATTATTAGTTTAGTTTAACTTAGTTGTAATTTAGTTTACTTTAGATTTGGGCTGAAAAATAAGCAAAAATTACCACCTGGAAGGTATGGCGCCCTCTAAAAACTCGGACGGAACTAACAGGAATGAATGTACCACGTTTCAATACGGACTTTTTAGAGTTACAAACTCTCCTCCCCAACCCTATAAATTCTAGTTAAACTAATCAGAAAAGTACGAAGTCAAAAACTCTCACCTGGAACACCAAATCTCCTACGTAATTTACAGGGTGAGGTTAGAAAAATTATCTTTGAAAGCCCCGCCCCCATAACAATAAATACACGTGTTCCAACACAGAGAATCGAGACATAAAACTCCAAAGCAGGATTGAATAACAGCAGCATGTTATACAAAGACTGCTTTACGGCTAAACGATGGTTGAACTAAGGGTTGATTTAAAGAAATAGACAAAGAAATAAACAACATAGAACATCGGAGCATAAGCTGTAGAATAACTTAAACTTAAGCCTTGAATGGCATAAGTTAAATCAAGCATAACACCCTGGCAGGACTAAACCAAAAACATGCATCTTCCTTGGCGGCATTAAACATACGGCCAAAGTACAATTTTTTCTAAAGACAGAAATACTGCTAATGACGTTTAATATTAGCTTACAAAGCTTCAAGATCCCGTAATGATTTAAAAAAAAGAAAACAATGTTGGCTTCAGGATGGAAAGCCTACTTTTACCGTTCTTAAAAACGTACACGTGAAGGTGACTTGAAAAAAAAATTCAAGCAAACAAAAATTAGCAGAACGACTTGTGCAAAACATGTAAAAAAAAAATCGCTATTTTGACTTTTTCATATGAAAAATGTGTGACTTTTTATTTGCACGTTCATGTTGGTTCATGAAGTTTCGTTTCGTGTTGAAAAAGGAACTTGTTGCTCACAGACCTTTAACTGCTTATCCCCTCTAGACACACAAATCTTAGTCTCTGTCAACTCAATTTAGATGCAATGTTTTTGTTATTTCCGCATACAAGGATTAAAAGCTAAGCATGTTACGGTGTTCCAGCGAGACAATAATCTTTTAAAATTGAACTACTCCAAAGGTAAGCTTCTAACTAAACATCCAAAATAGTTATAAATAACTAAAATTAGTTTAGGCAACATTAAACAGTAGCGATTTTGTGGATACAGAATGCTGCAATATTAATAGCGCGTGCGTTTATTACCAAATCCTCGGATCTGGTTGCTATTAGACTGCAAGATCCGGTTACTACACCATTTTAGGTAGTGTAGCTACGAACATTTTCTTTGTAGCAATTATTTGTTGTGTGTGCTAGCAAGTATTTTGCCAGTAGCAATGATCTATGAACAATGTCCTTGCAGTGTTTCAAGCCTCAATTTTGCTTCTTCTCCAGCCAACTAATCGATTAGTACATTCTTGTAATACTTGAGGGGCGATACATGTGTACATTTTATTACGACCCTGTTTACGATTTTATTGTCACTGGCATGTATACACCCGGCCATGGTTGTGTATTGACGTCACGTTAATTAGTGTTGTGTCTGTTTCACTCTTTCTGAATCGTTCGGTTTCGGTTTTTCACTAACAAAAAATGAGATTTTAGTTTTGATTCTTCTTTATTTATATTTTACAGAGAGCGTAATACGTAAGAAATTAATCAGAAACTACTGAACGGCAGCCATCTTGGACGCCATTTTGGATTTTATAGTTTTCAAGTGTTGTAAAAAAAAAGCAACCCTCTTTTTTTTCTAAGGCTTGTGATGCCTTATTTTAAAAGTAAGTGAGGTTTCGCTTTTAACAATAAAAAAAAAGGGGGGGGGGTTTGCGGCACGAGCCTGTGCACGAGTACAAACATACACGAGTCTACACTATGATGGCAGTATTTAGTACTAAAGACTTGCGCATGTTTTTTTACAATCGTTTGTAAGAAGTTGGTTCATGCTCAAACTAATTTAATTTCGTAAATGCTTTACAGCTGATAAGTATTTTATCAAGCCTAGTTAGGAAATACCGCCTTTTATGAAACCTTATTCATAACTGTTTTTGAAATCAGTTCGGTTTCCGTTTTGGTGCAAAACCGAAACTGTGACTCGGTGGTAGTCAATGCTAGTGATATCAGAGCATTACACTGCACAAGTTTGTCTTCATTATATAAATTAGGCCTAAATCGATCCTGGTCAGCCCTACGTGCTGCCGTAACTAAATGGTATCAATGATGTTAAGTGAAGGCCACCAAATTAGTGTGCCCAATTGCTCACTTGCACTCTTAATGCACTCAGTTTGGATTGGTGGGGGAAGGAGCGGGGGACGGAGTATTAAGTCGTATTTCCTTTTACGCTACGTCTTAGCAGTGCAGGATAGGAATATTAAAGGCGCCTGTTCACCATTACGATAGCGTCACCCATATTCTAAACACAGCATCCACGTTCCAGATTCTCCGTCATCCAATAGGCTGATGTAGGTCATGTGATCTCGTTTTAGTTATGAAAATTGAGGCGCTGCTGCAAAGTGTTGTTCCATTTTTACTTTACCTCTAATTTTTTTACATTGCTCAAACACTGTACGGTGCGGCATCTAGAATCGAACGGTGAAAAGGCGTCTTTAATAATGCTGCCAACCAGGCTCTCCCCCCCCCCCTGTAATGCCTACTTTTCTTAAAAACATGAATTGATTTTACCAATCGTATTAGTAAGAGTCAACCATTTGTTCCTAAAGTCCCTCTTCAAAGATCACCTTCAACTGTCAAGTTGTATTACCTCACATATTGTGCAAGGCACATTCAAAAATCGATCGGGAAATGGGGGTTTGATAAAAGTGGGCAATCGGAACTCCCTTCGCCACTTGAAAGCGTGAATGCCATAAATTCCGGCAGAGATCTAGCGAGGGGAGTCGAGTTTCAATTTAAAATATCTACTAACTACGTACCGAAAGTAGTTTTAGCACGCACTACAGATCGATCAACTGCAAGCAGCCAAACACCTAACACTGAATAAACATCAGTATGGCATCCCATAAAGTATACACGCAAAACACTGAAATCCCTTTAATTTTGGATAGCTTTTCGTAATTGTTTCTTTCAAAGTGAGCGAGTACCTAAAAATACGAAAATAAAAGTCTTAAATAAACATATATACAGAGTGGTATTCTGAGTTTCCCTCAGAAACAGGAAAGGACAGAAATCTTCATGTTTCATTAGCTTTGATTTCTGTCCTCTCCTGGTTCTGAGGGGTGCTAACTAGAAAAGTTGGACTTAATGTCGGGACGTCAGTTTTTTGTCGACCACCCTGCAGTGTATACACTTCATAAGCAGTATACATAGTCGCATTTTTTAGCAAATGGCCCCATTGGAAAAAAGATTTAAGAAAATCAATCTGAAATTAAAGGTGCTTTATAATGTTTTTGCGGGCTTAGATGCCAACACGAATTTTTTTTATCGCCAAACCAGTTGCTACCTACTTGGGAGATTTTAGTCGAAATATTTAACTGCGCAGAAATGTATTTCATGATGAGAGTGACCGTGATACCAGTACTCCCATCAAGTATTTCCAGTCGTAAAGGTACAGTACAGGGTGGTCCGTGTCAAACAAATTTTTTAAGCACCCTCCAGAACCGTAAAGGGTCAGATGATGTCTAATAGAACGGGTAGTTTTGAAAGTCCCTTTATTACGGTTCTGGAGGGTGCTAACAAAAAAAAGTTAGGACTTGGAAATATTTTGCTGTTACGTTTTTAATGGACCACCCTCTATAATAAAACGACTCCTGAATAAGCATAATAATAAAAAATAAAAAATAAAAAAAAGATGTACCAAAGAATAATAACCATAACTTCTAATAAATGGAGTTTACCTCATAAGAATGGTGGTAACGAAAGCAGACAGGAATTCTCGTCCAGCAATTCAACTCCGTATTCAGTCTCACTCGCGACACTATGTATATGTGGAAGCCACTACTATAGTGTCCGCGGCCTATCTTGAGTTCTCCGCAGAACCAACACAGATAATCGATTGTACGTTTTTGGTAGCAGAGTGCCTTGTCTTTATCCAAGATGGTTACAAAAACAATGACGGCCATCGATTAAGGCCATCCCATCCAGAAAGACGTAGCCGATCACAAAATACTTGTAGGACTCAAGATACACCGCGCACGCAATAATGCATTTGTTATTATCAATAAAACAGAATCGCCACAGATACAGAAAAAAGAAAACAAATTTTTTAAATCTCATTTGGGCACACCATGTTCTTCAAAGGGAACTAAACAATTAAAAAGAAAAAGAATTCAAAAGATCAATACAAAAACTAATTAGGGCTACCCAATTAAATTCTTCCTTCCCAATTATTTCCCAACACTTGCTTATACTATTCTGAGCTGTCGTCCTAAGTTTTATTTTTGCTTCCACTTTTATTTACGACTTTTATCGTGTTTTCCATCAACTCCATAGTTTCTAAGGCAACACGAAGTGCATTTGGCATTATTTCAAAAGCAAGTTACGAGTTAGGAGATTTCCCCGTCCTGCCAACAAAAACACACAATCAGATTTGCCCGTAATAAGATTCATTTTCATGGTCGACACAAAGTTAGCTTCACTAAATCGACGAACGACCAAAGTGAAAGAATTCTTCAAAAACACAAAAATAAAATAAAAAGTAAAAATAAAACTTTTATAGTTTTATTTCACAAAGTGAGCCATAAAACAAATGAACGGCGCAGGGAATAAAATGTTATAAAGCAAGCCAAGATAAATTCAGCGGCTGTTTGCTTATTTCACATGGAGATTTCATTACAAAAGAAACAAATACAATTTATAACCTAGCCCAAACATTACCACTGTGCTGTCTATTTTTCAAGCAGCATAGACTGGTCGGCCCACACACAAATATCTGTCTGGCTTTAACACTGCAATTAATATCCACAACCCGACGTCGTCCTTCAACACCCAGAAGCTGAAAAGGAATTATCAGCTATAAACAAATGCATTGCAGAAAGCATTTATTTACGGGTTTCAAAACTAGCACGTCTAAGAAATAAGTTCATATGGGTTTCCTTAGGAGTCCTCCATACAACGCCAGAATCCCTCAGTGAACCAGAACAAGTTAGTAGCCAAGCAAATTAGCAGTTCGTATGGTTACGGCCTCATTCACGTTGATCACACTTAGTGAGTTTTATGCTTTATCGTACATTATAAACCAAAGTCTCAAAGCAGAAACGAAGACAACAACGACGACGACAACCCCCGGCAATGAAAACGGGCGATTGTGTCAATTCTTTGGCTAGAAGTTGAAACTCGTACGTTGCTGCCTTGAAAAGAAGTTGAAATTGGCTCATTGTTGCGTCGAATAACAATTTGCTATGCGCGGCCATCTAGGCGGCAAGTCTTAAATGACGTCACGCACGAAGGACAGTTACAGCCTTGAAGTCACGCACGAAGGACAGTTACAGCCTTGAAAAGTTGAAATTGCCACATTGTTGCCTCGATTGA
>JAHWFP010020307.1:0-19610 GCA_023313725.1 Lithobius niger
ACCATTGTTAGTATTGTCGGCATCGTCTCTCATTGGACAGCCAAAGTTTGGACAATGACAACGTTTATACTGAGGTGCGTGCCTAGCACACACTAGTGTACCACGATAAATCTAAACAACGTTGCCAAAGAAATTGTATTCACGTCCAATTCATGAAATATGAACTAACTTTAAAAATAAAGTAAAATAAACAAGGCACAAAACTGGTGAAGAGGTCACCAAGTTGAGAGTGGTTCGGCCCTTCAAAGGAGTGATCTCAACACACCAAAACTAACGCAATAAAACAAATTACAACAAAATTAAAACCAAATCAAAAACCTATAAAGAGGTGACTAAGTTGAGAATGGTTCTGCCTCTAGGCAAAAGGTAGTAGCAAAGTGTTGAAAACCAATTTCTTGTTGACGTGCCACTGTATTACACATCTGCACGGCGGTGGAGTTGAGTTTAATACACAATTAAAAAAAAAGGACTGATATCATATCAAAAACTTAAACTGGTAAAAGGGGCCACCAAGTTCCGAATGGTTCGGCCCTTCAAAGAAGTGATATCAACACACCAAAACATTTGCCAACTTAATCGCACCGAATAATACTTTGGACGTTAAATGGAAACTTGAACATTGCTACTTTTGGTAGCAATGTTCTAGTTTTCATTTACCCTTTGAACTATTAAGCGGCGCGATTAACTTGGCGAATGTTTTGGTGTGTTGATATCACTCCTTTGAAGGGCCGAACTATTCGGAACTTGGTGGCCCCTTTTACCAGTTTTGGTTTTTGATATGGTTATAACTTTTTTACAGCACACCACTTATTTTTCTTTTTAAATTTAACAGGTGTTTAATAGGCTTTTTACAGTAAAATGCGGAATTCTACTTACATATTCTAAAAGCTTGACAGAAATTAAGCACTGTACTGAATTTGAGGTAACTGTTTAATGTCTAACTAATAAAACAAGCAAATAGAACAAGATGGACGCTCCCATGGCAGTAAAATTCGCTCCCGTAATTTAGACATTTTGCGAATATATCTGTTGCCATTCACTGGATTAAAATAGCTATGAATGACTATGAACACACCTAGTACGAGAAGGGACCAACAGTAAGTTGTGTAAGTGTTTAAAAGTGGAAAAAACAAGAACTCCAGTGCGTGAGACGAACGTTCAAAAACGATTCGAAAAACGGCACCGGCTGAGTGATAACATAGATTAGAAAGTTAACTAGATATACCATCTCATTTCTTCCCGTGCTACGCGGAGCTCTGGCGGTAGTTGCGGCTACTAATACATCTGCTAATGCTTTTGCCTTCGAAGCAGCAGAAGTCAAAGCATTAGCAGAGGTATTAGTAGCCGCAACTACCGCCAGAGCTACGCGTAGGACGGGAAGAAGTAAGACGGTATATCTAATTAACTTTCTTTCTAATCTATGGTGATAACCTGCATTGAAGCGTTCATTCTGGTGAAAAGCCTTTTAAGTGTAATTGTGTGGTGCTGCATATGAACAAATAGAGGGCTTGAAGCAGCGTTGTTGCATTGATTCCGGTGACAGGCTTGTAAAGTGCAAACTGTGTGCTGCTGTATATGCACGAACAGAGAGTTTCAAGTAACGTAGTAACAATCATTGTGGTGAGAGGCCTTCAAAGTGGTAATTGTGTGATGCTGCTTATGCACGAACGGAGAGCTTGCAACGGAGAGCTTGCTAAGCAGTCGAACGCGATCATTGCTACCTTTCGCCATGTGATGAAGACCGACGATCTTTGGAATGTTTTGCAGAGCTGTGCGCTTCATCTCTACGGGATCGAGATGTGCTCCAAGAACACGGGAGCTATCTGGAACGACACTGCGAAAACATTCCATTTGAGTGTTAAGAGATCTCTTGGGTGGACAAAATTCTCTAGTAACAACTGTGCATGCTACGAGGGCGGATGTCTCACGTTCCCATTGCTGTGCATGTGGCGCATGGTGAAACTTTGGCAGCAGTTGAGGGCGGGGAGCAATGCCCTTTCCGAGTGTCTGTTTGGGAGCACCTGCGATTGGGCAACAGATTTCGGTCATGAGATTCACGTTGCCCTTCTGGATGTCGGCAGGTGGTGCAACTCGAGACGTGGAAATGACGTGGAGTTTGAGCTACAGTTAAGAGTTCAAGGTTGTGCAGCCCTGCGTGCAGATGAATGACCCCTTTCTCTGTGTTCTCTGCCGACTTTTTTTTGATGCTACCTTTTCTCTGCTGTTACGCTGCATTTCTTTTCGGACACTTCTGCCGTAACCAATTCGCAAATGGCACAAATTGTGTGATGCCCAAGATGCAATTTCAAGAAGTGATCTATATATATATATATATATATATATTTTTTTTTTTCCTGTTTCAAATCATTAAATGCAAATAATGTTATGTTTTCTCACAAAACATATTTGTGATTGTACCTCGTTGTACTTGTCAATAAATTTATCTTATCTTTTTCTTATCTTGAAGCTGCGTAGTGGCATTCATTCTGGAGAGAGGCCGCTCTAGTGCTAATTGTGTTTAGATCTGTTACAGTGGTGAGAAAACGTTTGAATGTTTGAACGTTTGAACGTTTAAATCTGTTTACAGTGGTGAGAAAACGTTTGAATGTGATAAGGGTGTTGAAGCCTTTAATGAACGGTCAATGTTAATGAGTTTCGTATTTAGGCAAAGTGGTGTGAATTCGATTTATTGTTGTGAATTTGGAAATGCAGCTTCCGACTTTTCTGATCTAACATGACACTTAACCGTACACACTGGAGAGAACTCATTTGAATGTAGTGTGTGTGGAAAAGTTTTTGGTGATTATATAGTGTAACGTGGCACGCACTTGTTTTACTGAGGAGGAAAAACGTATGATTGTGGTGAATGTGGAATAGCCATTACGAATGAAACTATTTACAAGGTAACCAGTAGAACATACAGGAGAGAATCGGTACAAACATAGTGTGTGTGGAAGTGTGATGTCATCCTCTAGGAAAAAAAGTAGAGCAGGAATTCTGCTTAGGGTACCTAAGAAGAGTTTCAATCACATTACGACCCACAGGAAGTGCCCTGTTGATGCTGACAAAAGAAGAAAAAAACATTTGGAGTTGTCAGCTAAAAGTTTTGGCTCTGGCTCAGCAATTATTGATTTCGCCCCCACGAAAAAACCTGTTGTCTTCCCCCTTCGGGTCATCAGTCGGATTCCTCACACTCTATACATAATCCTGATGGCAGCCAATTTGGTGCGAGTGTCGATCTGCCATCTCTCTCCCTGTCTAGCGATGATGCCCTTAGTTTATGCTGTTCTGATATCCCAGAAACTTCGTGCCCAATTCAATCAGAAATGTGGCACAGTACACCCCATGGTGGTGTTGGCGCTGGGCCTGGGGAGGATCAGGAGATTGAACATGACCATTATTGCACAATGACTTCTACTTTGAATGATTTATGTACATCTAACCTTGCTATAAAAGAACTGAGTAAGTTGCACCGGTTCTTTGAGATTGGCAAACTTGAGGCGGACATTGACAACCTTCAACTTAATTCAAAATTGGATAAAATAATCAACCTCAGTAAGGAATACGTTTCAACGATTGGTGGCCTTTCCACTGTTAATGTGAACTGTCCGTCCTTGTGCCATGAAACCGTTACACCGGGTACAGCTGGCAAAGGAACTAATGAGGATCCAAAGCACACGAATGATGGGACTGACCACGGTGCATTGTTGAATTCCTTCAACAGTCAGCTTAAAAATATGGAACAGCAGGTAGAAAGCCTTATTGTCAACCAGACGATGATGATGTCTGGTATCATTAGTAACTTGACTGATACATTCCACAAGGCAATTGATAATCTGGTGGGTTCTTGCGGCAAGCCTCGTGTTGGGAGTGGTGTTGTGGTTCCTGGTGGTAGTTGTTTCTCCGTCACCAATAAATTTAAAAGTAATATTAGTGGAGGAATTGAGCTGTTGCATGCGCAAGTTGACGTGGAGCCTTGTAATGACGCCAGGGTCTCTCGCGTAGCACCTGTTCATTCCAACGCTAAAAATCGTTCGAATGTACCTGGTGTTGTGCCGAGTGTCCCGATCATTGGCGGTCGGAACTGCCACCCGGTGAACTATCGTCAAGGAAACTACCATGTCGGTGCCGAATCAAGAATAAGGGTCAAAATACCTAAGTGTAATGCTGGGCCAGGGACCGATTCTAAGCTTAAGTCGGGGACGCATCATCATCGCAATCTTGGTATGGATCTCAGTCTGCTGGAAAAAATGAACCCTGTAAATCCACCAAGTCACCCAAACCATGGACGTCGGGAAGTTGTGAGTCCTAATACTCCTGAATCAGGAAAAGCACTTGTGATTGGTCGCTCCTCGGTTGCGGATTTGAACTCGAAATGTGTGATCATCGGCGATTCCCAGGTGAGACATGTGAAACTACCACGTCTGGCTAATACAAATTCTAAAACTTGGTGTTTTCCAGGCGCAAGGATCGAACAGATCGCTGGATTTATTCCTGAAATTGTGAAATCGAGCATGGATGCATCACATTTTGTGCTATGTTTGGGAACCAACAATATTGGCCTTGATACTCCGACTGGTCTAGTTAAGCATATCGACCTCCTTGTAAAGTCTATAAAATCTTTCAACAAGAATGCTCATATTAGCATCTTTGGCCTATTCCCTCAATGGGTGGACGATATTTCTCGGTGTAACCTAAAGCATTATTTGGTACAATGCAATGGCCATATTATGGCGTTATGTCAATCTGTGAATGCTAGCTTTTGTTCCATTTGGAATCCAGTCCTAGAACAACGCAGCCTATTGGCCCTGGATGGGGTGCACTTATCTAGGTCTGGAAAAGATATGTTGGTTAGTGCAATCTGTTTGCTTAGTCACCTGTCGTCATGCGAAAACCTGGTTGTTTCTAATCAGGAAAACTAAGTCAATGTAAAGTGCTTAATGTCTGTCACTGCAGCTGTAATTTTCGATTTGGTTCTGTAAATGCCTGGCACGACTGTTTTGGTAATTGTTTTTTTGCTTGCAACTGTTCTGATATGTATTCCTCGACCCGGCTTAGTTTTTCTAATACCACTGTGGCCAGTGATCGGGTGGGCGACACCAATCCGGGTTCTCATCCTGTTGGTTTGCAGTGTTGTTTGTTCAATGCACGGAGCCTGGGTTCCAAGCTGGGTGAACTTCGCCTCCTAATCTCAAATAATGAATATGATTTGGTATTTATTGTGGAGACATCGTTTGATGATACGGTGACAGAATCGTTGATATTAAATCACGTATCTTATCGGCTTCTTCGCCGCGATCGTGGTTCGCGTGGTGGTGGAATTGCGGTCTTGGTTCAAGAAAACTTAATATGCCATGTTTTGAGGTCCTTTTTGGATTCCGAGACCTTGAGCCTAGATTTTGGTCCTAATAAATTAAGAATTATTTTAGGTTATATACCCAATGGCTTGGTGGAACATAAAATTACTAATATGATAAATTTTTTCAAAAGTAATGTTTCTACAACTACTTCGAACCTTTTTATTGGCGACTTCAACATGGCATGTATAAACTGGTCTACCTACGTTGTCTGTAAGTGTTGCCAGCAACCGTTTTTGGATTGTGTTTTGGATTGGGTATGGAACAGTTGGTTACGGAACCAACTCATGGTCGTAATATATTAGATTTGATTTTGGTGGATAATGCCCGTCTGATTTATGATGTATTCGTAGGTGAACATTTTGGCAACAGTGACCATAATATGGTTGCTTTCAAAATTAACGTGTTAAAATCACCAGTACTTCAGACTAATAATTCTGGCTTTATACGTCACACTAACTTCGAAGCTCTTAAAAAGAGTCTGCAAGAAATTAATTGGACCGGTATTGTTGATCCAACTATGGATATTGAGACCGCTTGGTCAAATTTCCTTGATAAAATAACGGGCTTGGTAAATTTTCATAGCTCTTATAGGAAAATTCGAAAGAGTTGTAAAATTCGACCCCATAAAGATATAACCAAAATTGCCAGACGTAAAAAGATTTGATGGAAAAAACATAAGGCCTGTCGATCAAACACTGTTATCTATGATAATTATAAAACCTGTAGTAAACTTTTATCTGATACTGTTAAACGTATTGAGATGGCCAATGAACGCAAAATCATTCAGAAGGGAAATGTCGCTGCTTTATATAAATACATTAACGGTAAAACTGGTCATAACCATCGGTTACCACCATTCAATTTTAACGGCAATATTGTGTCTGATGACGCCGATAAGGCGGAAATTTTAAATAAATTTTTTTCAAATAATTTCACAGTTAACGACGTCGTTGCCAATTTGGATGGGCATTGTGTCAATGGATCGGCTGACTTCAAACCCTTTACTCTGAAGGAAGTGTCACAAATGGACATACAGCGTGTTCTCCATGTACATAGTGGAAGCGCTGCTGTTGGTCCTGATGGATTTTCAGCTGATTTTTACAAGAGGTTCTCCACCGAGCTTGGCCAGCTTTTGTCCATTATTTTGACTGAGTCCTTGTCATCTGGAAAATTACCTTCTTGCTGGAAGCGGGCGCGGGTTATTCCTGTTTATAAAAAAGGGAACAGTGCTGACGCCTCAAACTATAGACCAATATCCTTAACTTGCTTACCATGTCGAATGTTAGAGCGTCTAATTAAGGATAAAATAATTCTCTATCTTACTTTTTCTGGTTTGCTGTCAGAGGATCAATTTGGTTTTCTACGTGGCAGATCAACCGTTTTACAGTTGTTCTGCTATCTTGATAGCTGGACAAGGGCATTTGAGGCTGGTGAATGTGTTGATGTGGTCTTGCTGGATTTTGCTAAGGCCTTTGATTCAGTATCACATTCCAGACTGGTTGAAAAGTTGGTGGCTATTGGTATTGGGGGTAATATGCTAAAATGGATTTGTGATTTTCTCATGTCACGAACGCAACAAGTATGCATCGGTATTTCCGATTCGTGTTCAAGTCCAGTCACCAGTGGTGTTCCGCAGGGCTCGGTTTTGGGCCCAATCCTGTTCTTGATCTATATTAACGATCTGAAGCTTTTAAATCCAAATGTTTTCTGTCCCAAATTTGCTGACGACGTAAAACTGTACACCATTATTAGGAGTCACAATGACCATCTAGCCATGTCTACTTCACTTTTGGAGATTGAAACGTGGTCCCTGGCGTGGAATTTACCAATTGCGGGACACAAATGTAAGACTTTCCACATTGGAAAAAAAAATCCAATGAACAATTATGCACTCTTTGATAAAGCCCTCGATCAGGTCACACTTGTAAAAGACCTAGGTGTCTGGTTGACCGCCGACCTACAGTGCGGTACCCATTGCGACCACATTGTTAAAATGGCACGACAGAGGCTGGCCATAATCAAACGGTGCTTTGTCTCTCGCGACATTGAAACCCTGGTGTGGGCATTTAATGTTTTTGTACGACCAATTCTGGAATATGCCAGTCCGGTATGGTCACCCCATTTATTGAAACATATTAATTTAATCGAATCTGTACAGAGAAAATTTACTAAATACTTACCTGGTTTCAAAAATAAATCCTATTCAGAACGACTAAAACTCTTGCAACTGGAGACACTTGAAACTAGGAGGCTTAAACTTGACCTTAATCTGACATTTTCTATATTGCGTGGGTTTACCAGCATCCCGGACCACCTCTTTACTTTGAGGAGTGGGAATTATACACGTGGCCATAATTTCAAACTGGTCGTTCTCCCCTTTAAGAGGAATTGTAGGAAATTTTTCTTCTCGCACCGTGTGGTGAGGCCATGGAATGATCTCCCGGCTAATGTTATCCAAGCACCGTCACTGGCTTAGTTTAAAATAAAACTGAGAGGGGTTGATCTCAGTAAATATGTTAAACTTAGTTTAGACTAGACAAGGGCTTTGCCTGCAGTGCTTTCAATTTGAATATACAAATTTTAGTTTTATACACGTTTTAATTTTGTATTTATGTTTATCGTTAACTTGGGCAGGGTGTCAGTGGATAAAACAAGTTCCCGTCCCTGATCCTTTGTGTTTCCACAATAAATTAATTTATTATTATTATTATTATAACATAATTGAGAAGTAACGTTTGTTTTCTGTGTTACAGTGCCCATTGGTGTCACACAATTATGACACAAACGGAAGATGGTGATGCCTATTCTAAATGAGCTAAAAACTACCCGATATCGTCAAAAAATTCTTCCTCTTCAACAATCGACTTTATGAAAATGTGGGTAAAAGGCCTCTGGATTGTCACTGTTTTTAGTACGTGTGCTCTTGCTTCACCAGAAATGAACTGCACCAGTGTACCAATTAGAGGTACCATAGACATTGCAGTATATTGCATTGTACCAGTCTTGACCACAAGTACAGACTTTAGTCGTATTCCAGTTAACAGAACCAGAATTCTCACTTTTGAATGTTCTCAGAGCAATGATGCAAGTCAAATGGAAAGCAATACGTTCAGCCAGTTTGCTCGCATTCAAAGATTAATTATTACTAACTGCAAGTTCAGGAGGATTCCTCAGAATTCGTTCCAAGGACTTCGGAATCTTCAGAGTCTTATAATCCAAAACAAAAACCCTTCTACGGACGAGGTGTACCTCCCATCTGTCTTATCGGAAGATTTACTACACGTTGAAACGCTGCAACTAAATGGAATAGGCCTTGGTACTGTTCCAAACTCTTTTTGGTCACATTTGCCAAATGTTAGAGACTTGTATTTTACACTAAACACGTTTACAGATTTGAAATGGCTTGACACTCTCAAAAACTTCAACACCAACCTTTCTTCTCTGAATGTGGCAAAAAACTATTTGACAGTTCTGCACGCTGATGAGTTTCAAAGTACGCCATGGCTGTTTACCCTTGTTCTTGCTGACAACAACATTTATTCTATTCACGAAGAAGCTTTTTATGCATTAAAGTCGCTCAGGGTTTTAGACTTGAGTCGTAATAATTTGACGGCATTATCACCTTTAGTATTTCTGAAGCAGACTAGTCTTCAAGTAATGTTCCTGTTTTCAAACTATTTAAAAGTACTACCTACTGGAATTTTCAATCAACTGAACGAGCTAAAATTACTAGAATTGGGCATTAACAACTTGGATCTGCAAAATTCCGATGTAAGTCCATTTCATAACCTTCAGAGACTCACTAAACTAACTTTAAACCAAGCCAATATATCGTGTCTGCCTATACCAATATTTCGTGGATTGATAAAATTGCATACTCTTGATCTGAGTGATAATGATTTACCTAATATAAACCCCAAGAGTTTCATCTACCTAGAAAATCTCCAGGCACTCTCGATAGGAGGATGCAATTTAAGGTCATTTAAATTTTTGGAGCATTTACCGTCATTAAGAAACTTGAAGGCCCATGAAAACAGATTATTAAGACCAAAATATGCTGATCTAGCAAAATGCACTAATCTGGAAATCGTGAACCTTGATAGAACAGGAATGGAAACTCTTCAAGACGGTGCAAGAGCAGTATTTTCTAACTTTTCTCGGCTAACGAACCTACAAATAAAGGATAACTCAATAACATGGTTTGAGTACTCGTTGGTGCCAGACTCTTTGCGATATTTGGATTTAACTAAAACTGGCATTCACACAGTTAATGACCCACTTGATGTTCGACACACAAAAAAAATCTCAAATTTAATACTTAGCCAGAACGTATTCCAGGAATGGAATACCCGATCGTTCGGTAAACATATTCAAGAAATAACTTGTAGTGACTGCACGATTCAAACTATTAAAAGTGGCACGTTCTCTAATTTAAAAGTGTTAAAGTTTATATGGTTCCTAAAAAGTACGATATACAACATGGATAGGTTTGTGTTTAAATCAGAATTCCCTGGAGCTTCAGTAGTTACTCCTAATATCCAGTTTAGTCCTGATATGTGTCAATATGCTCTAAAACAGATAATCACTGACATCAGCTTCATCAACTTTACAATAGGAAAAGAAAACTATGTTTGCCAAATGACGACACTATGCAAAAGCGATAGTGCTTATAAACTGCGCAACACTAGTACATCAAGACTGACTTCTTTCCATGTAGAAGAAAGTATGATTTTCGACTGCGGAAACAACAATATGACGTTATTTAGTCGTGACTTTGACGGCCATGGAAAAGTCACTGTCTTGTACATGGATGGAAACAGAATACCAATATTGCATAATGGCACGTTTGCTAATATGTCATCTTTGCAAACGCTTTACCTTAATGACAGTTGCATAGCTTCTGTGGAAACGTGTTCTTTCTTTGGACTTAAGGACCTTGCCAAATTGTATCTTCACAACAATGAACTTATTACTCTTAATGTCCTGTAGTTTGGCTTCAAAATAATAAAATTGACACTTTAGAGGAAGCAGTGTTTGCATGGCAGTTACGTTTAAAAGAATTGCGCCTGAATGACAATCGGTTGGATCATCTGCGTGGAGGTGAATTTGGAAAAACAAAAGCCTTAGTTTACCTATATTTAAATGGCAACAATCTGACACACGTAGCTAAAAACAGCTTTTTACCTCTGCATCAGTTAAACGAACTTCATTTAGAAAACAACTCTCTTAGGCTTATTCCACCACGAGCATTTTCCGGAGCAAGGCAGTTGGACACCTTGTACTTGAACAGGAACAGTTTCAGTAGCATTGGCAAAGAGACATTCGCAATCTCATGTGCGATCAGGGTCTTGCACTTCGAAGACAATAGAATTCATAAGATACACCCAGTAGCATTTCAGAACTTAAAACAACTTAAAGAACTTCATCTAGAGCACAATTCGTTAAAATTCCTGACCGCAAGTCACACGACCGCCAACATAAAATCATGCCGAAACATGAACTCTCAGACAATGGTCACAGACAATTTCTTTGGTGCAAGTAATTTAGAAAAGCTGTTTCTTCACAGCAACCTACTGCTTAACATTAGCGCTAAGTTGTTATCTTCTCTTAAACGCTTGAAAATTCTAACTTTGCACAATAACCAGTTAGAACAGTTCCCCGTATGGGAATTGCCACCTAACTTAGAACAGGTGACGTTAAGTGGTAATAATCTTTCTTGTGACTGCGTATTTCTTGTACAATTTCGGAATTGGGCTATAGGTTATGGTCGCAATAAGGTGAGTGATATTGGGAGTGTTTTTTGTCAACACCCGAATGGTACAAATGCAAAGTTGCCAATACTACAGTACAGTCAGATATATTGTCAGAAGAAGACATCCGTATTGGTGCCATTGTTAGTGACTGGAGGGGCTTTCATTATTGTTATAGTTGTAGTCCTTTTGGGATATTTACATCGTCTTGAGATGAAGGTATGGCTGTATTCGCGTTACGGAATTCGTTTATTTTACCCTCACAATGATGCCGATGCAGGTCGAAAATACCACGCTTTTGTTGCTTTCAGCTCAGACGATGAAGAATTTGTGGCAGAAAACTTGGCTCCTAATTTGGAACCTGAATTCAGATTGTGCATCCATACTCGTGATTTCCCAGTTGGTGCGATAATCACTAGCACCATTTGCGATGTTGTGGAAAACAGTTGCAGAACTCTGTTGGTTTTGAGTAACAGTTTCGTTAACAGTGAATGGTGCAAATTTGAGTTCAAGATGGCACACTTTCAAACGATTCATGACCGCTGTTGTCGACTGATCGTTATTATTTTAGACGATGTGGACGTAAACGATCTTGACAAAGAATTAAAAGCTTATCTCAAAACCAACACTTACCTTCGTTGGGGAGATAATTTTTTCTGGGAGAAACTAAGATTTGCAATGCCGGATATTGAAAACTTGGAAGAAATGGGAGAAAGGCGGCCACTGTTAACAAATTAAGTTATCCTACAATAATGTTCAAAAAATTTTACTTATAATGTTCCACTATTACACATTTTTTCAATTCAAAACAGTTACTTTTAATATTTGTATTGCCTTATTAATGCAAATAAAACATATTACACGATTCATAATAGTCGTCATATACAGCCAATCTCAAGACAAGACGAAATATACCTCTTACTGATTTTGTCTGGCATCCTATGCTTGCAATCTTGATTTTGTCTCGATCTTGGTCACCATATTCTTGATATTGACTTGTTATGTCTTGAAAGTCTTGCTATGTCGTGACTATTCTTTTTGTGTGTGGAATAAAATGTATTTAGTTTTGTAAATTTGCAGTTAATAATCGATTTGTTGCAGTACCTATAAGTACATGACGAAAGATTTTCTCAACTGTAAAATATGAAATTACACTTTCACCACCAGCAAAAGCAACATCTAGGACGAAAAGTAAATCACTCGCATTCCAGCCTATAGAAAAACTAGTGTAGGGCGCGATCCACGTTACTAACGCATCAGTCACTGGCGCCACACAACGGACGACGCCAGCGACTCGCGATTGTCTTTAAGACGCATGCTCAGCGTTGAAAATAACAGGACCAGTGTGCACCTTGCAAAATCACATTTCCGGTAGGTCTTCAAGCGATCCCTTCTGGGACCATAGGCCAAGCAAGCAGAACATTGGGGCCTGGCAGCCTGTGTTATTCTCGCTTGCGTCCATTTAAATTTGAAGGGTCACGTGCCCAACATTCAACTATAAGTCTTGCAGTAAAAATTCGAGGTCCCCGAGTCCCTAAGTTAACCTACAGCTTTCAAAACTTGACTTAATCTGCCAACTTAACAGTCATACTAATTTCATGTACACAACGAAATGCGTCAATAAACTTATTTATTTGGTGGAAGATCACGTAAAATTAAGTTTTTCACTTTTAAAAAACCTTGCTCTTTCTTGTGTCACAGTAAATTCCAATCAAAGCGTTACGTCAAAGCGGAAAAAAAAAGGTCGAACAGCTGTCTAATTTAATTCATATTTTGTGACTGATTTCCTTAGTTCGTACATTTCTAAGTCACTTAGGACTACTCAAACAAATGGCAAAATTGTGCGGCTTTTTCGTTAAAAGGTGTGGTCGAAACACTAAACCAGTGTTTTGTCCCAGATTTGATTACTAATTAGGGACCAGTTCAACGGCACACGCACATTGGGGCATGTATCCCCCCTCCCCTTCACTCAAAATACCCTTTGTTTAATTCCCAATCCCATTGTTTTCCTACCCTTGCTTCCCTATTGGGGAGTCATATAGTTGGGGGGGGGGGGGTGCACAAAAAATGGCCCTCCTAGTCATAACCAATCGGCCTAACAGCAAAGTACAAAAACTCCCCTCCACCCCCCTCCCCAAAAATTTTTTTAGGTGGGGGAGTTGCTTGCTACTTTGTACTTTGCCCCTTGGCCGTTTTTTTGTCCCAAGAATTTGGACAAAAAATAACTAATTTTTTTTTTTGGGGGGGGGAGGGGAAATTGCTTGCAACTTTTTTACTTTGTCCCTGGACCGTTTTGTTTTCTCCAGAGGCAAAACTACAAAAGTAGCAAGCAACTACCCCCCGACCCCCACCAAAAAAAAAATAAATAAATAAATAAAATTTTCTTTGGGGGAGTGGAGCGGAGTTGCTTGCTACTTTTGTATTTTGCCCCGGTACCGTTTGTTGTGTGCCGCCACTCCCCGACTTCACAATAAGGAGACAAGGGCAGGAAAAGGGCATCTGGAGCTTAAATAAAGAGCACTTTGGGTAGACGGACAGGAGCACTTGCCCCATTGTGCGTAAGCCTTTGAACTCATTCCTAATTAATAATTATCCTTGGATGAAATACCCATTTAGTGTTTCATCCAAGGTCAAAAACTCCTCAAAATGTTGTTTATTTGCCCCTTTTCTTCAAGTGTGCCCACCCCCTTTTTTTTTTGTTGAAATTCTCTTACGGTCGATGAGTTTATACTGCTTTCCGTAAATGATAGGGTCTACTGCTGAATCTTCAGAATTTTAAAATCAATTGTGAAAAAACCCTGATTCTAGCATTCCCATAATTCGTTCCTTAGGTACACCACTTGGATCAAATCTGGGTGCCTTTGAAAATTGACCTAGGTAACTCAGGTTGCGAAGAAACACGCTGTTCGTGTACTAATTGCGTAGGTCGTGCGAGATGTCGCGTCATAATGCCCTGATCTAGCTTAAGCTTAGACGATTGCCTGCGCATATGGCATTCAAATTACGCTTCAGGCAGTAACCTAAGCGACGGTGCACACGTGCGTTTTTTGAACGCTGCGGCGACGCTGCGGTGCCACTGCGGTAACGCATCCAATCAATGCACACGTGCGTTTTATTAACGCGCGTTGACGCTGCGGTGCCGCTTCCGTGACGCATGTGCGCGTTCGGTTCCCTAACCTCGTGTACAAAAAATTATAGTTTGAAACCAATGAGACGATGTTGCTTTTTTCGCCTACCTCGTGAACAAAAAATATATTTTAAAACCAATCCGACGAATTTTGGTACATTGATGTACTAATTTAAGACGTACCAGGGGAGAATGTTATACATCCCTTGCAGATTAACTAAAAAATTCGGATAAGTTCTTTAATTACTTCCCTATGAGTCTTCAATCATTTCTGCAGCAACAGTTCATACTTCAGGATAGTTCTTTACTCCCCCAATAAACGATCCCATGTCTATTTCTTCGAAATTGGACGACATTTTCGGTAACGCTTTTGCGGTAAACGGCGGACGTGTGCATCGCTCAAGTCATCCAAGGTACTCAGAGACGCAATTGCGTTTTTTTAACTCTGCGGTACCTCCGCGTTGACGGGGGAATTGCGGCGCAAAACGACCGCACGAGCGGCGGGCGGTAACGCAACGTCGACGCAGGTACGTGTGCAGTATCCAACAGATGGCATGTAAACCAAACCGCAAATGCGGCGACCGCACGTGTGCACCGGCGCTAAACAACCCAACAAACCTTGGTCGCCGAGCCTGTTTCCTGAGGGTAACTGGGGGATAGGGGGCTAACACTGCAAACGAATCGACTGTTGACCAATCAGAAGCGAGTTGACAAGGGGGGGGGGGGGTCGGCATTGCATTTATTTGCATCAATTTGCTGTGTTAGGTGGATGAGTTTATGTTGCGTTCGGTGCAGGGTGGAAGAAGGTTCGGTATTATAGTTCTACAAATAAGTTTCAGAAAAATTAGTGATTTCATCTTCAACGTATCTTAACAGCAAGTACACAAACAAACTCCTGCTTGCTGTTCAAAATAATATTGTTTGTAGTTTATTGGTGTCACGTGAATGAGCATCGATAGATGACGAATCGTTCTATTGACGATTTTGGGTTAAAATGATACTAAGTCGTGACGTGTAGAAGCAGCGAGACTGCAACGAGAGTTACTTTTGCTTGATCCAACCAGGTTAACTTTCGAAGGCACCCCAACTGTGTGTGTGTGTGTGGGGAGTGGGGGTAAGAAACACGCGGTCCAATAGGTGAGAAACGGAAAAAAAACCATACCGGGACGATGGGGAAACCAAGCCAGTTGAATAATGAATTTGTTCCCGTTTTTTATACTGCGTTTAATTTTCTTCATTTAAAGTTTGATAATGCTCTAAATTTAAAAATCGTTAAATCTAGATCAATAAAACTACGTCAGGAAATTACTCATGAAAGTATTTCCCTCCGCTTTATTTCGCCTTTCCGTGCCGAGTGAAAGGTAGCAACCGGATCGAACTAGGGATGCCTTTGAAAATCGACCTATGTAACTCTGGTTGCGAAGAAACATGCTGTTGCGTGTACTAATTGCGTAGGTCGTGCGAGATATCGCGTCATAATCCCCTGATCTATTTAGACGATTGCCTGTATATATAGTATTCAAATTAGGCTTCAGGCAGTAAACTAGACAACTGAACAAACCATGGTCGTCGAGTTTGGTTCCAGAGGGTAACTCGGGGACAGGGGGCTAAAACTGCAAACGAACCGACTATCGACCAATCAGAAACGAGACAGAAACAAGGGGAGGCCGTTGCATTTATTTGCATTAATTCGCTGTGTCAGGTGGATGAGTTTATGTTATGTTCGGTGCAGGGTGGACGAAGGTTCCGTGTTATAAATAAGGTTCAGTAATTAATGATTAAATCTTGAACTTATCTTAACAGCAAGTACGTAAATAAACTCCTGCTTGCTGTTCAAAATAATACTGTCTTGTAGTTTATTGTTGTCACATGAATGAGAATCGATACGATGACGAATCGTTCTAGTAACGATTTTGGGTTAAAAATGATATTAATTCGTGACATGTAGAAGCAATGATTTTGCTTGATCCAACCAGGTTAATTTTCAAAAGCATCCAATGTGATGTATCATTGCCCACCTAAGGAATAAGTATGAGGAAAATATTTTTAAAATAGTGTTTTCTCTGGCATTCCTCTAATCATAAAAAGTTAATTGTGCATTGAATATTTGTAATGTGAAGTATGAATATGGTATTGAACTATTTAAGTGACTGTAGTTGGCAACATACAGGATGTCCCAAAAGTCCCGAACACCCTCACAACTTTTTAAGGGGTTGAAAGAAAGTAGTGAAACTCTGGCAATGTAAGTTTGGTTAAAGGATCTACCTTTTTGTACAATCGGCATTACGCCTGCCCCCTGGGGGGGGGGGGGGGGGGAGGGGCAGGAGCCCAACTCAGAAATTTTCAATGGAATGTGGGGTAAACGATACCCTATTTGAAAGTGTTCATTAGGCGAATAACGTGTCGCAACGATAGCTTCGATACGGTGAGCCCATCCAAAATGGTAGCCGGTCAAACATTAGGAATTTTCTCTGCTTCCCTATATCTTACTCAGGCCAAAGATGTCGTAAAGGAACGTAGATGGCATCAAAATGCTTCTTCGTTCAATTTAGTTGGATTACCACCCACATCTTCTCGGTTTGCAGCCCAGAGTGTGGGCCTCAGTGTCCCTCACCCCAACCCCCCACCCTGAAAACGGTGGGGGGGGGGCAGTAAGGCCCACATTCTGGGTTTCAAAATGCAAAAGAAGATATAGGTGTGATCCAATCAAATTGAACGAAGCATTTTGCTGTCATCTACGTCTCTTTACTACGTCTTTAACCTGAGTAGCACATAGAGATGCAGAGGAAATTCGTAAAGTTTGACCGGCTGCCATTTTGGATGGACTCATTGTATCGTAGCTATCGTTGCGGCATTTTACTTACCAAATGAAGACTTTTCAAATAAGGCATTCCATTAAAAATTTCTGAGTTGGGGCTTCTGAGTGGGGGCCACTCCGTCCTGCTATCTCTGCAGAAACTGAACATATCCTCGCTTCCAGGAAAGATATTTTTTTATCACTATGGCTGGAATTGCTATTATTAATGCATATTTTTTAATGTTTTGAGAGATGAGATTTCACTACTATTCCATAAGTCTCAATACCCACTTTGCAAATTTGACAACCTAAAGCGTGCTGGCATTACTTTTTCTCCTCGACGAGTTGAAGCCCTCTACCATTTATTGGTCCCCTTTGCCCCTCTACTGCAAGGGCGTAGCTACATAGGGGCACCTGGCCCCCTTTTAACCGAGTAATGCACTTTTTTGAACCCTAGATGCCCTTTTTTTCTGCCCAAGCAACGAAACGGTCAACAGGAGAGTAAAAAATGTCCTTTTCAACCCAATTCTCCTTTTGCCTCTTCATTGGTCCTATAATTGGGGGCATAGGTAGAAAGGAACACCATAAAAGTCCCTCAAAAACTGGTGCAATTTTCCTTTTATTTCCAAATCCAAACCCCCCCCCCCCCCCACACACACATCTTTGAAAGTCTAGCTCGTTCCTGCTCGCCACCCCAATGCCGCAACTAGCTTTTTCCAAGGAGTGGTGTAAGAGCGAAATGTTCGGCCCCTCCTCAACAAGTAAACAAATTTAGGGGCAAAGTAACTACCAACCCTAACCAAAACGTAGTAAATTTTGTCTTATTTGGGCCCCAAATTGGTGAGTTTTGGCCACCTGCTTCCTGGGCTTGGGTGCCTTGCACCCTTTGAACCACCCTAATTACGGCACTGCCCAAATTCCCCTCCCCCTGTTTTCCTCTCGCCCCGGAATGCACTGGTTAAATATAAATTAGTAATTCATAACATTTAATAATAATAATAATATGGTTTAGCCGATTGTGAAGAGTCCGGCAAGGAGACGGAAGGGCATGAATCCTGAAACTGTTCCCATTTATTAAAAATAAATGTTTGGTTTTGAAAATTTTAAAAGTTCAAAGTTGAAACAAGCCAATTTTGATCGGCGTTGAAGGAAGACCTACTGTGATTTATGTCATAGTGGCAGCACTTTGTGTAAATAGCATGAAAATGATCGGCCTAATTTCTTCGAAGTATTTATTTATTATTATTATTGTTATTTATGTCGGTGAACCGTGGTTATGAAAAATTAATCATCTAATGGTTGGAAACCGTTGATTAAAGCTATTAAATTCGGAAAAAAGATTCTTTGAAAACTGGGATTTATGATACCAATGGTCCTTTGTTCATTATTCCCGTCTCTGCCTCAGAAGCTCTTGACGACTCTGCCATGACTAATCGCATTGGATTCAAAAGATAGCTGTGAATGCCACAGATTAGAGAACAACCGCCCCCGCTTGTGGGACGGTTGTTCTCTAATCTGCGGTGAATGCCATTGGAAGCGAATAGCAGATCAATTAATTCTACACAAATAAATGTCGTGGATATCTATTTATTTAGTGAACAACTGTAATAATTTGATAGTTTATCATTGCATGAGTTACATGCATATCAAAGAAATATTTAATTTTATAAGTAGAGGCAAGCAGTACCGTAATCACTTGCAACGAAGTGGTGTAGCGTAAGTACCGTAACCTCAATCCCCAAAGCTCTTAAAAATGGCTGCTACGAATGCGACATAGCAACTTCGCTAGGTGTTCGGGATTCAAATTATGAGGTCTTTTCAAACAGTATTCGACGTTGTATCTTACTTTTTGTGTCGAAAGCGATCAAGTCGAGGCTAGGGCCCCAGATCCCCTTGGTTTCCTGCCTTTTCTTCCCCATTGTGGAGTAGGAGGCACACAAAAATTGCCCTTTTTCTTCAAGTGTGCTCCCCCCCCATCTGAAATTCTGCTTATAGTGCTTTTCCGTAAATGATGGTGCCTACCACTGAAGCTACAGAAAAGGCAAAAATAAAATCAGTTGTAAAAAAAAGCCTGGATTCTGGCATTCCTAGAATTCGTTCCTTAGTTACATCACCTGGGCCAAAATCTCGTCAACTGTGGGGGAAGACTAGTAAAATATTCAGGTTGAATCTAGTAAAACAAATCAGGCAAAAATAGGCTAAGAAGAAACCACGGATAGAGCCGCAGAAAAAAATTGTGTTTCCTGTTGAACATCCTTTGCTTGCCAGGGGAAATTCCAAACAAGGCAACTAACAAACACATGAAAAAATAAATAATCAAGAAATAATTCGGCTCTTTCTTCCTTCTGATTTTTTTTCCAGGCTTTTTCCCCCACAGTGTGGTTTGCTACACGGCTAAATAAAGTATAAGTATACTTCCTGATCTTTGTTTTGATGCGCAGTAGGTTAGTAACCCGTTCGCTAAACAATTGCTCCCTCCCCCACCCTCAATACCCCCAATACCTTGAACACAAAAGTTTCGTGGCCCCACCGTCGATAGGTCCAAAATTGTCTTGCCCACGTCATTTCCCCCATGG
>JAHWFP010020307.1:28434-77394 GCA_023313725.1 Lithobius niger
AGCGATGTATTGTTGGGCTCAGCATGAGGGAACGGGTAAGATCCTATTTCTCAACCGCTTTCGCCTTCTCCGCACGACCCGTCATTGTTACCACGCGTTGACTTATTGTTGCATTTGAACTAGTGCTACGATAGTTAAGCGGCGTACAAACGTTCTAGTGAAGATATGATGGTGGCAGCATCTGATGTTTTGTACGGTAACCAAACCACTGACAAAACAAGATAAATGAAGTGAATTTGACGATGAACAATTATTAAAGCAAACATTCATGGTGCCAACATTGCATTTCCTACAACTGCGTTATATTGTGATGAATTTTAATTCTTGCATTACGAAAGTTTCATAGTCTTTTTTTTTTAGGTTGCAGCGCATTTCTGAATTTTAATAATTCTTGAATACGAAAGCCTCGTACTCTGCTTTTTATTTTGGTTGTTGGATGTATTTGATCTGTGTTTAATCATCATTGATAAAATTACGAAAGGGGATTCGTGTTGTTGGCGTTTATGCCGTATTTGTGACAGATGTAAAACAAAAAAAAGGAAAGCAGTGCTGAGATATCCCAGCACCCAAACCGAAAACCACTGTTGCGATCCTACACTGTTCCATTGTTACAAGAGTGCGAAGAAGAAGAAAGCGGTTGAGAACTCATAATCATATGCAGTATCAGAGTAAAGCGTTCAGAACTAAGACTATAGTATCGGTATTCACAATAATAGTAAGATTGGCCTTCAAACAACGGTGTGATTAGGCTTATTGTTTTCTCATTTCATATTCGGAATCTAGTATGGAGTTTGCCAAATCAGAACGCTCACCATATGCAATACCATTAGTATTAAAAAAATCTCCAGCGACCCAAAAAACAAGCTGGAGCTTCTTTTACACGTATTAGTGCGACGCTGATGGCTTACTGTCTTTTTCTAATATCTGTTCCTTTAGGGCTTTAAGTTTTTTAAGGCTTACATCCGTATTTTATACGCTTAAGCGTTTTTTAATACTAATATCCCTTGTTTTTTTTTTCTTGTTTCAGCAAGAATAACACAGAAAAGAACACTGTACTCACCTTAAAATAACTGTTATAAGAGTCTTTTTCATGGCTGATTCCTTTTATGCTGCTAAGAATGACGTTTGCACCCAATTTCATGTTTTTAGCTTGATCTATAAGAATGCCCAAACCCATCACGGGGGGGGGGGGGTTCTGGGGCGGGAGGGGGGGCACTGAAGGCACTTTGGTGTATTTCATAGGGGTCCATGGCTGGTTCGATTTTTACTGTTAAGAAAGACTTGTGCACCAAATTTATGTTTTCTGTGCAAATTATCTGCAAAAATTTGTTTACTCCACTTAATTATTTCTGCCCACTGCTCTACAATAATAATTGCTCTGCTGACGAGAATACTGCAGTAGCATCAAAATCGTGTTCAAAACGCCCTGGCCGGTGTTAATACCTATATTTTAAGCGATACAAATTGAAAATCGGTTCATTGGTTCGATCTCTAGGTAAGGGCAAAATTTCTATGCTAAAATCCACCCACATTAGTCAGTGGAGAGTGTGTTAGCGACGCGACCAAAGCCTACTTACCACAGATCTGTTTATATTCATCCGCAAGGTCCAACTCAAACAACGACGCAGAAACAGCCTAACAATGCACTCGGCGCGAATTGTTTTTTTTTTCAAAGGGTTTCAAAGGTTTCAAAGGGTTTAACGAGCGTTAACCACTCCTGGTCATCTGCTCGAAGCCCTAAGGCTAGTAACAATAGGCTAGTAACAATTTCATATTTTTTACGGTACACTATAGCATTTTTTTTGTTAATACGTTTATTGCTTAACAGTTAATGGTGTGTTTGTCATTTCTAAAATACCAAATTTTATTAAGCAGGAATAAGTTCTCTCTTTACAAATTTGGTGGCCCTGAAAAGGGCCGTTTTGATTGGCCTTTAAAAAGGCCGTTTTGAAGAGGGGGCGGGGGGGGGGGGGGGGGGCGCAAACTGTAATGAATGTCGTACTCCAATCCTTATTTTGCTTTAGTCAGAATTACTGGAATCTTCGTCACTTGAGTCATTTACTTGAAATGCTATCCTTTCAACAATCAAATCCGACAATCCATCAGCTTCCCACATTTTATATTCCTCTTTGATTGCGTGGTTTACGCAATTCTTCCAGTTTGTGACGGTGACTTCCGATTAGCTTTGGGTACCAGCTCTTCAACTTCTTTTAACTTAAAAGTACGATTGTTGGCAGCAACTTATCCTTTAATTTGGCTCCACACCCTTTCAATAGGGTTCAGTTCGCAGTGGTATGGAGGAAGTCTGAGAACGATGTGTCCGTGGAGTGCAGCTGCAAGGTTGTCGACACGATAATGACCATACTGTGTTTTTGCACCTTCAATTAATGCGTATAATTCTCGGTTCAATCGTGTCATCGAACGTAATATATTTTTCTTGCAGCCAAACTTGCATGTCAGCTTTCCGTGAACTCTTCGTCGATATTTTTTCCTCCTTCACAGAATGGTATGAAGCGTTATCCATTACGATGACACTGTTCGGTTGTATATTAGGCAGCAGCTGAGTTTCAAACTACTTCTCAAATCTGTCTCCGTCCATTTCATCATGATAATCACCCTTTCCTTTCTTTGCTTGAAAAACGAGATCGGCAGCAGGTACAAAGCCATCTTCGTTTCCAGCATGCATGAGCCGTCCTCCTTTTCCACTCGGTGCTTTCAAACCAGTTGTCAACCCTTTCTGAAATGCGTCACGCTTGCTCTTCACAGTCGTATCTGTCCATACACTTGATTTTGTGTGGCCAGCATTAACCCACGTTTCGTCCAAATAGTAAATATTCTTCTTTTTTTCCCTTAAGTTTTTTATGGCAAGCAAATACCTCCGCCGCCATAAAACAATATCGTCTCGTTCGATGAGCTGGATATGGCGCTGACGTTTACGAAAAGCAAACCCCAAATCCCACATGATTCGACGCATTGTTGTCCGTGAAAAATTTGGCAGAGAATCGTCTTCGTTTACGGCACATGTCACTTTTTCAACAGTTGGAATGTCGTCGTTGCGATAAAAATCATGAAATTTTTTCCGAATGGCTGAAAGCGTAAATTCATCGTATTTTTGCATGCGTGTTTTCGTACAATTGCTTGGCTTGCGTTTACTTGGCGTAGTCAAACATCCACCACTTACTTTGAATTCGGTTCGGCAACGATAGATGGCTGCTTCGGACACGCCGCACAGCAATCCCGTTTCTTTCGCAATTTCATTGATAGATTTCTTTGGATCACGCTGGCGCAGTTGGCTGTAGACATTCATTATAGTTTGCTTTTGGGAGCTGGAAAGGGGCTTTCCACGAGGATGACGCTTGTAAAATGATGCTGGAGAATCCATCGCTTGCGCTGTTGTTGCCGTCGCCGACATCTTGGAACTACTTCCGCGTTTAAGACAAGTTGCTGCGAAAGTTTGCGATCTGCTAAAAATTACTAATCGACCATTTTTTAGCATTTCAAGAAAATTATGCGTGACTAAATACCGTCCCTGAATACATCCCGAGAGATTTTCATTCCTATAACGTTTTGGTTGGTGGTGGAAAAAAAACGTACTACATTTTGTCTATTGTCGTAATCTAACTTCAACAAAAGCGTGAAGAGGCTCGTCGCATCGCTAACTCTTTCTTCACTGACTAATGTGGGGTTGATTTTACCATAGCCCATTTGGCTTTCCGTTTCAAGAATATTGTAGTTACATTAAGATAGCATGCGAAAGACCCTAGGCCTTGTCCGTACCTACGTTTTAAGCTATAGAACTTGAAAATCGGTTCAGTGGTTCGATCTCCAGGTGAGGGCAAAGAGTCCCAACAGCAACATTAACGATTTTTGCCCAGTGCTCTACTGTAATAATTGCTCTGCCGAGGAAAATACTGCACAGTTACATCAAAATCGGGTTCAAACGGCCCTGGTCGGTGTTAATACCTACATTTTAAGGTATACAAATTGAAAATCGGTTCATTGGTTCGATCTCTTGGCAAGAGCAAAATTTCTACCTCATTTGGCTTTCTGTGTCAAGAATATTGTAGTTACATTAAAATAGCATGCGAAATATCCTAGGCCTTGTCCATTCCTACGTTTTAAGCTATAGAACTCTAAAATAGGTTCAGTGGTTCGACCTCCAAGTGAGGGCAAAGAGTACATTAATGATTTCTGCCCAGTGCTCTGCAATAATAATTGCTCTGCCGGCAAGAATACTGCAGTCACATCAAAATCGGGTTCAAAAGGCCCTGGTCGGTGTTAATACCTACATTTTAAGCTATACAAATTGAAAATCGGTTCATTGGTTGGGTCTCTAGGTGAGAGCAAAAGTTTTAGCCCATTTGGCTTTCCGTGTCAAGAATATTGTAGTTACATTAAAATAGCCTGCAAAAGGCCCTAGGCCTTGTCCATACCTATGTTTTAAGCTATAGAACTCGAAAATCGGTTCAGTGGTTCGGTCTCCAGGTGAGGGCAAAGAGTCCCAACAACAACAACAACAAGAAATGGCCATACTGTGGACGCCGAACGGTTTGATTGTTGTCATTAAAATTTCTAATGCAGTGAAATAGTTGCGACACAACCCCAAATACCGAATTTCGTTGGTCTACGTCAATTCTGGCCGAAACTGTAGGAGCTGAAAGTTTGACGTTTAACATGGAAGTTCATGCTGAGGCTTACCCTTGATTACGACTTACAACAAAAGTTATGAATTGTGTTTAATTTGTCAAAAATAAAAAAAATGAATAGCTGGTAATTAATCCCAAGCCTGGCAGTTCAGTGAACGTTCTAACTTGTATTCGTGAGTTGTCTGACTATGATTACGGGTTGTATCCTCGAAAGAGAAAAATCAGAATCAGAATGTGTTTATTGGGTATTGGTCCGTAGCCATGCACCCTAAGAGAAGACGATTAGACTATGACAATGCAGAAAGGTTCATCGTAAACAATGCAATTTGGCACCTGTCCTGTTATAAGGCAACAACAAACAAAACAATTCACGCTCGTGCACGTGAAAGTAATGACAGAAAAGTACAGTTGCAAATAATCCTCCCTCTGTTAGCACTTCGGCGCGTATTACACGTTCGGCTGTGCCAGCAAAATACAAAACCGACGCAAAAAATTGTTTCTTTTGTGACAAAGAGGGCTCCGAAAGTAATACATTACGTAAGGTTGAAACTAAAACTGCCTGCGCTCATTTAAAGATTGCCATTGAAGTTAGCAATTCAGAAAATCAAAAGTTCCGTCTTAATGCAGCTGTAGACAATGAGGACGCCATCGCTATGAATCTTCATTATCGTATTGTCAAGAGTGAAATACACAAAACGACCCCTTATCAAGCTAGATGGTATGAAAACATCATCATTCTCATCCATTTTCTTTATCACAACTGCAGCCAGTTCCGTCTCAATTGTAAGAATCTTGTGGTATGCTACGGAACACTCATAATTATGGAACAAATTAACCAGTAAAGCACTTCTGGTTTTGTGATGTACCGAAAGTCCTACTGCTACAGGTCTACGGAAATCACAGCAATGACGTAATACAGTGGTATTGTTTGCCTTTAACAATTGCTTGTTTGATAGATATGTGTACATAAGAGAGTCCGTCGCTGTTAAGTTTATTATCAAATTGTTCTAAGGTGCTTTTGTTACTGGTAATTGTCGCACTTCCGTGAACAAACCAATGCATGAAAATGGATAACTGAACAGGGATTATGCCATTCATTTCTTCTGTTAGTGATCCACTGAACTCCATTTTCGAGCCTTTTCAGCACGTCGTCGTAGTATTTCTGCTGCTTTGTAAAGTGTTTTCAATTCTTGCATTGTATCTTCTTCATCTTCCAAGTAATGAACAGCAGCTTCTCTCACACTTTTCAAGTGAACACGGTCAGGCTCATTTAGTCTCTTTGTTTTACTAAATTCAACATCAGGTATATCTACAGCAATAAACTCTCGTAGATGCTGCCGGTAGTAAATAGGTTCCTGTACACCATTTCGTTGGCATGTTCTCTACGTCATGTATAACGTTCCCATATCGGTAATTTTCCCTTCCCCAAAGTAGGCATCAAGAATACTCATGAATGCAACAATGGAAGCTATTTCGGCAGTTGATGATGGGTTAACTTCAGCTGTTTTTGTACTGTTGTTTCTCAGTACATTGTTAACTAGCTGTGTCCAACAATTCTTATGATAATGAAGATTCATAGCGATGGCGTCCTCATTGTCTACAGCTGCATTAAGACGGATCTGTAGATTTTCTGAATTGCCAACTTCAATGGCTGTCTTTAAATGAGCGCAGGCAGTTTTAGTTTCAACCTTACGTAATGTATTATTTTCGGAGCCCTCTTTGTCACAAAAGAAACAATTTTTCACGTCGTTTTTGTTTTTGGCTGGCACAGCCGAACGTGTAATATGCGCCGAAGTGCTAACAGAGGGAGGATTATTTGCAACTGTACTTTTCTGTTAAAACTTTCACGTGCACGAGCGTGAATTGTTTTGTTTGTTGTTGCCTTATAACAGGACAGGTGCCAAGTTGCATTGTTTAGGATCAAACTTTCTGCATTGTCATTGTCTAATAGTCTTCTCTTAGGGTGCATGGCTACGGACCATTACCCAATAAACACATTCTGATTCTGATTCTTCTCTTCCGAGGATACAACCCGTAATCATAGTCAGACAACTCACGAATACAAGTTAGAACGTTCACTGAACTGCCAGGCTTGGGATTAATTACTAGCTGATCATTTTTTAATTCTTGACAAATTAAAACACAATTCATAATTTGTTCTAAGTCTTGTGGGTATTGAACATAGTGAGCGTTCTGATTTGGCAAACTCCATGCTAGATTCCAACTATGAAATGAGAAAACAATAAACCTAATCACACCGTTGTTTGAAGGCCAATTTTCTATTATTGTGAATACCGACACTAATCTTAGTTCTGAACGCTTTACTCTGATACTGCATGATTATGATTACAACATGATTGTTGTCAAAGTTTATCTCATTCTTACCTCAGAAGATGATGTACGATGTATATGCCGGTGAACAATGTTCAAACGTCGTATTATAAGCGCCGCCAAACGACAAACTGTGGAAGTTATTCTTACTGCCACTAGCTGCATTAGCATCAGAATGGCAGCATCCTAGTGAAATGCGTTCGCCTCAGCGTTGATATTTCAAGAACCATTTAACCGATTTTCAATTTCCATATCTTATTTTAAAGCTAACAGAATTTACTACAATCTAATTCCCATGAAAGCAATGCGGCCGTCTCGTTGTTTGGCCGTTATTTCCAACTAAACATAAAAATTTGAATAAAAAATAAGGTATTTTTATGTTTGCGAGCCTATACCGTGAAATCCTTTGCATTTTTGGTATTGACTCGTAGGACTTTAACAGTAGTGCATCTTAATAGCTTTAAAACGAGCTATAGAAAAAGTAAATCGGTCAAGTGGTTGCAGAGATATAAGTGTTTATTTAACCAATGTCGGCGGCCATTTTGATGACGTCGTATCGCCACTTCCGGTTGCATATGGGGATGGCACCATGGTGCAAAAGGAAGCTGGCATGGTGTAGAACAAGATTATCCAACTTATTTGTTTGCTTCATTAAACTGCACACGGGACCCCCTATGGCAATGCACTAATTCGTCCTACCCCTAATGTAAACATTAATTGCTAGCGGTAGTAGATTTAGACGTAAACATGAACAGCGATTGTATTTTCACTACTTAAGTAAGATCCAAAGACCTACGTTTTCTTACTTACGTAAGTAAGAAATCCACGCCTAGCCGTGGTTCTTACTAGTGGTAAGACAACGGTTTCATTGTTGCAGCATTGTTGCAGTAGTGTCTTCACGATATAAATCCACTGCTGCAACAATGGTCCAACAATGAAAGAGTTTGTACAAAGTTCCTTAACAATATTCTAAGAACAAGGAAAACCTGCTACAACCGTTCATCACACGTTCTGTTCGAATAGACTAGAACTAAGCTAACCACCGGGTAGTAAGGGTCTATGCCTACCAGCCTCTTACTGACAAAATTTAACACCTAATGTCAAACTTGTCCGTGTTCCTTCTAGGTTTTGACTTTTAGACCCTTACTCTAAACACTTAACGTTCCGTTTTTGTTTATTAATACATTAAAGCTATGTCGTATTGTTCACAGTGTGTCACTTGAGCAGTGGCCTTCACTGGTACACGGAAATGTATAGGAAAGTCATTGTTTAATATGGCAAATCGTACCTCTCTTAGTACAGTTGCAAGTCTTTAGAGGCTACGTTACCCCTGCAGTTGTCATCCATCCCAGAATACCAATTCAGCGGATTCTTGTTGCCTCCCCTTAAACGACTGTTTGAACTGTAATGTCATCACCAAGATTATTATAACCTCATTCTGCAGAATATGAAGGCCTGCAATGCTAACTTTGTGTGCGTACCTGTTTTGTTTTACATACGATGGCTTCAGAATGCTGGCTGCCCTTTCTGGTGCTGCAACACATGCTTGAACAAAGTTTTCATTCTAGCCACTACCTGCTGACTCACAACCAATCATTGAAATTACAGCCATTTGGTGTCTGTGATGGATTAATCTTCTTAAGAATACTTATTATAATGTTCATGGCACGGCGAACCATCGATGAGGCATTACATCATATCCTAGTAGTGAGAGCATAATGATGTGCATTTACCTTTGAAACCTTCATGGATGTTTTGACGGGAATGGAAGGCTACCCAAGATAATACTTTACCTTCGTGGTCAGACTTGCTTCTGGTGGATCCTGACCAGTCCATCATTTCCACGGGTGCATGACTTATTTTTCTTTGCTGGTGTAATTTACCATTGGTATGCGAGGAAAAATGGGAGGACTTATATTCTTCGATTGTCCTAGGTTGAGACTGGTTGTCAGAGACATACCTTCTAGTGAAAGATGAAACATACATGTTCCATGGAATGAGTTCGCCGATGTACTGAAGGCTGTGTTACGATCTATATTATCAGTTGCAGCACAAGTGAATACATTTTAGGTAATAAAATGCAGAATAAAACCAACTTTAATTACACATGTAAAGTGGCAATAATCATATGTATGTTTTTCTTCAAATTAAACAAAAGAGACTTATGGCATACATTGTGCTTGCAGTTCTTTTGACAAATTAAATTACATTTCCAACAATAGGTCACAGGATAATATTGATATATTCGTTCCGGAGATACTACAAATCAGTATATCACATGGCAGTTATTTTTATGACGCTGTAATATGTTTTTTCTATATGTTTTTTCTATAAACAAAAACTTATATATATACGGAAAACAATGCTCTGGAAATTCTTTTAAGAAACTAAATTATCTTTCCAATGATAGGTTACATTTTAAGATTGATCTATTAGTTCCGGAGATACAGGAAATTTAGTATATCGTATTGCAGCCATTTTTAGAATGTCATAATGTGCTTTCCTTCAAATTACGCAGAAACTAATAGATTTACGGTATACATTGGTGGGTATTTCGTTTAGCAAATTAAATTACCTTTCCAACGATAGTTTGCACGAAAATATTGATTGATTAGTTCCGGATTACGTTGTCACTTCCGGAAGTGTTTCCCGGTGGATTTGGAAACTACAATGTGTGTACTGCAATATGAAGCTTGTTGCCAGAACTGAAATGTTTTGGTACTTTTTGTCGCTAACAGCGCGTACTGCATGCTGAAGGCACCGAGAAAACTATGCACCTTTTCGCTCAGTCCCTTATAGTCCGCCCAAATCTATCCTACTGAATCAGTCACACCTCTACTGAGATTTCGCATGCAGAGGATTGCCAGTAATTCTTTTGCGTGGCAAGCCAGAGGGGGCTTGTTGCACTCCACCCACAGTGCTTGCACAGGGGTGGACGCCATACAGCCCGAGACAATCCTGAGGCAATCATTAACAGCTGTCTGCAGCGTCTCGATGTGAAGAGGAGCAACACTCAAGAAAGGTAGGTGATAATCAATAATCGACCTGACAAAAGTCCTAAGAGTGGCAAGCAGTACACCCCATTTCAGGGACTGGTTAGCAACAAGAGCTTTGAGGACCGCCGTGCGAACTTGCACTTTCGCATGTAGGTGACTTACTTGCATGTTCCACTCCAGAGTGGAATCTAACACCACTCACGGGTACTTGACAGACAGCTTGGGTGTTACGTTTGTCACTCCTACTTTCAACGACACATGATACTTTCACACATTTCTCGAGTGAGAGAAGATGACTACTTCAGTTTTTGCCAAGAATATCAGTGTGCTTTAAGAGCTGCTCAACTTCCCCGATTTTGTTAACCAGCCCCCAAGCGTTCCAAGTTGTTATGCTGAACACCTTGAAAACTTGCAAATTGTGACTTACGTGTTCCCTTTCCACTCTCAGATAACTGACTGCATACTATACTCTGACTATTATCAACTTGTTGCGGGTCTGGCGCTAGCGTTTAAGTCCAAAGTTAGGTTAGGTCTCTCCTCAGCTTGCGCAAACGTAAGCTCTGCAGCCGCAAAATAGCATTCTCCTTGTTCTTCATCTCCGTCCAGCATCATCACTTCTTCCTCTGCACCACCTTCACTGACATGATCATCTTGTTGAGACACCACCAGATTCCCTTGTGCTTTCTTACGGTTTTTACCGCTCCTTTTTGCGCTTAGCTGGAAGGGTTATCCAGGGAGTGTCACTTTCATTCTCTCCCCCAGGATGCCTGGCAACTCTTTCAGTACTTGCTTGTTTATCTGCAGCTAGCACGTCTGCTCATCTGTCTGCTGGATCAACTTGACTGCTTATACCTTCAGTTGTAGTGGTTGCAAGACATGGGGCACTTGTGCTTAAAGCACTCAGCTCCAGGAACTTCACCATGTGCTACCTCTGCTGCTGTTGAAAATACTCTTCTTTGTGCTCTTCGTGCTGCAGCCGACGCTCATCTGCTTCATGCACAGCCTGTTGCAAGTGGACAGAATTGCCGGGGGTCTCGCCATACGCCGCAGGTCGTGCAGGCCATGCTCGCGTGTGCGCTTCTGAAATGGCCGTGCAGCATGTTGAATACCTTGAATACCTCTGACGTTGACTATGTCAGACATTTCTTAGATGGTGGCACCCTCTCTCAGTCGCAAGGACACTACAAGCATGCCTCTCTCACATACTGTACGGCCACACACTGCCAATTTCTCATAGGTGTGTGCTTCCTGCACGGCTACTCTTCCAAATGCTACCCCTGTTTCCTGAGCCGTAATCCCGTGTGGCAACCAGTGAAACCTGGTTTGAATTGTTTGTTCGTGCAGATCAAATAGTTCGGCTACATATCTGTTAAAAAAAATTGTGCCGGCTCTTTATTTTATTTTTAATTTTAGTATGGGACCTTACATCCTTAAGACTGTAAGGTTTGAATCATGACCTATCTGGTCTGCTGTTGTTTTAATAATTTTTCTGTTGTTTGACATGTTTGAAACCCTTCCTTCACTTGAAAACGGTTCCGATCTATGAACCGAAACGTCGTGATTTCGTCTTTCGCCAGCACTTGATGGCTTATTTTTTATTATAAAAAAGTCTCGTTATTTTTTCGTTACATACTAGCTGATAAGGCTTCGTGGTAGATGGACTGAAAAATGGAATATTCTTAAAAACTGAAATAAAGTGTATAAATGCCATTACAAATTTTGATTCTTTTGTTCTGTTTTTTAGGGCATGTGAATGCTAAGCAATATATCACAAGATGAAGGGTTAACGAAGCGTAAAGTCATCATTAAAGGCTGGCCTCCTGATAACAAAACCTAAATCTGGAGCCACATAAATGAGGGCACATGGCACATGGGAGAAGATGGGAGGGGGGTTTCGATGGAGGGAGTGTCCATGATAATATTGCCGCATGTTCCATCGCTCGTTTTGGGTAGCGACTTCATGCGGCCAAACGTGGAACGACTCATCATGACACTATTTTCTGGGATTACACACGTTAAAAATACTCTGAATAGGTTTTTAGCCCCGTAGATAGATGCGAAAAAATTCTTCACGTGCTGTATGATTGGTCGAGGCGCGCTATACCTCCGTGTGTGCTACATGCTCCACAAGTGTGAAACAAGCCAATAAATTCCGTCTCGTTAGAAATCACGTGTTGTTCGTGCACGTGCTGGACGTTCGTGTACGCCTTTTAGCATTACGTTCGTATAATTTGATTTTAGCGATGTTGAATCGCCTGGCCTGGACCCGGGAACGAAACGTACAGTTTCTTTCCCCGATGATCTTGTGACTAGGGATGGAATCTAAAGCAATAGTCACAACACAGACACTCCCACATCAGGACGTATAGGCATTTATTAGCTCTTCTACACTAAGCTGAGAAAGAAAGAAAGAAAAAGAAATGACTGCTTCCCAAACTAGAATTTCGAGATGCCCTGGGGTCGAGTCTAAGTCAGGGATGCTTTATTTGTCAGCTTAAGGTATCTATGTTCTGGCAAGGCTAGTCTTATATGTGGACTTTTTTGGTTAATAGCTATACTATACTTGCAGCCGTACCTGGCTTCGTCTGGAGTTTTGATTTGCCTGGCGTGTTGTTATTATACGTTTCTTAAGTCTGTGTTTGTTTTGCAATGTTCGGACCGTGCATGATTTGATGGACAATTTTCCTTCTTTTCGAGTCGTGGTTTTGTTTTGCGCGTGGTTGTTTCCTAGTATTCCGCTTGGTGCTGCGTGGACGTTCCCTGAAACTGGTATTTCTCTTCCTGGAAACCCCCCACCCCTTTCTCCCATCTGCTCCCTCCTCTCTCCCCTTCCGTCCTCCCACCTGTTCCCCTCCTGCCCTTCCCCACTAACTATACATAGTTGAAGTTAGATGGGTAGTCGAATTAAATACTGCCACTCCTCCTATCCTCTCTTACTTCCCCTCCGTTCCCACCCTACTCTCTACCAACCTACCTGCTTTTCCATTGAGTGACCCGTATGCTTGGTTGCTGCATGGTGACATCCAGTGGCCAACTTTCCAAAGTCGACTCTTAACTGTACTTTTTGTTCGGCTCTTGGGAGAGATGAACAAACTTTATTTGGAGCTGTGGCCCGAAGCCATGAGCTCCCTATTTACAACAAATAGTACTAATACTATATCATACACAACTGCACGCCACATTGCTACACAATGGCTCTCCGTACCTCGACACTGAGTCTCTTGGCTTACAATATACAACAGTGACTGCTCGACTCAATGGTTTGCCGACGCCATCTCGTTTGCTTCGGCTATCACTTTTTGACTGACAGCAATATACAACAATGACCCTCGACACAATCAATTCCTGACTCTAGCTTTGCCCTCACCTTTTTGCTTTGAAACTTTACCGTAAAACATCTGTGTAAAGGTGTTATATTTATAAAACATTCCTAAAATAACTGGCGACATGAAGGTGCCCAGAAAACGGCAAAGGATGGTGGGTGGGGGGTGGGGAGCTCGAAAAATCAGAAAGGTCAAAATGGCACGTTACACGAAATCAACTAAATGAAATCGCGTGCACTAGCACTGCGGAGAAGTCTCCACTCCATCTCTTGCCACGATAGAAAGTGTGACGCCGTTTGGCGGGGGGGGGGGGGTGTAGAACAATGAGGATACGAGGATTACTTGGGGGGGGGGGCAGGTTATGGCCGTCTAGGGGTGGGGGGAATAAGGGAAACGAGAGGTCTGGGAATTCAGGTGCGGTAGGGTTAATTTATTTGCCAACTCTCCCTCCACAAGACAAAAATCACCACTAATGCTGCCTTACTAGTGTAATATCTCTTAGTTTATTTATAATATCAACATAAATGCTCAACATAAATATCTCTAAACACCAGTTAAAAGAGATAACAGTAAAAATCTGGACGTGCAACCAACTTTCCATCACCAACTCATGTGTGCGCACACCTTCCACAATTTAACTCATGAGATACATTTAACCACCAAAACAAATGGGTGACAACAGTTAAGGCCACGCTCTATAATTAATCTGACAACAACGAACCAACTGATGGCACTGGTTTAAGATTACGTGCATTACTAATTAGCGAAACGAAACCATAGCAGCTGTACCAAAATAAATACCAGCTGGGTGAGGCAACTGACAACAGTTCTACAGCACTACGTGAATTTCTTTTGACCATGCTCACAGTCATTTGCCATCGATGAATTTCCTTGTCTACGTGACTCGAAAAGGCCAACATCCACATTTACGTCAGTTCGGTTTTTTATCTTAACGACAGGGCAACACCGGACACACATAGGATAAAATTCAATAAGTGACTCTTCTTCATAACTCGTAATGCGGTGCCAGCTTGACCGAATGTAATAATGGCAGCAACACACCAGACGCTCGTAGGCTAGCGTTCAAGAAGCAATTCTTCTTCATAACTCGTAATTCAATATCAGATAGGCCAAATATAATTCAGATACATGTTCATTACCTGCCAAAAGAAGTCCGTGTTGTCCCGTAGAAGAAATGGCAAACCAGAGAAAAGGTCAACGCTGTTGTCGCTCCAAACCAACATCCTCACACACAACGAGCATCAACCACGCCCACATGACTTGGCGTTACATCAAACAGCAGGTTTCAACATCAAAATTGGCGCTCTGCGTGAGCAACAACTGTCGGCGCACGCTGCACGAAGAACACACTCCTTTTCTTTTTTACCCATCTTCTAGCGATCCAGAAAAAGCCGATGCCCCTAACGGCGATAAACAACACTCAATAGAGTATGGTGAACTCACAATAGCAAAATATTCATATCATGACATATTAACGAAGTTAAAACTATAAGATCTTGACTTTGTTTGTTTTTCATATGTAAAATTTATATAAAAATATGAACAAGTTCATTAATAACTGAGCATTAAGTAAACACGAAAAAAATAAAAGTCTTAATTAAAGCAATAACAACAACAATTAACGTGGATTTACTTAGTAAATCACAAACATGCAACCAAACTAAGGCCCAGTGAGCAAGAAGCTCGCATGCAGCACACGACCATAAGAGGCAGGCGACAATCTTGAGCGGCGAGGGAGGAGCGATCAGGGAGATCCACCCATCGGCGCGACAAAAGGAAAGCTTACATTTTAACATTTTATGCTCGCACCATTTTTTCCCCAACATTTGTTTCTGGGTTAAAATAAACCAACCTTTGGGGAGGGGGGGGGGGGCTTGAGCTCCAATTATAGCCCCATCATAGTGGCATTCTTGGCCGCAATGATGCACAAATACAAATACACAAATTTAGAATTGTACCTAAAACGTAGCATGAAAGTGAGTATCTCGCAAGGTTTATTTTTAGATAAAGCATTAATTTATTTCCTTGTGCACACCTCTGTTTTCAGGTGATGACAAATTTCATGGAGGAGTAACCCGTGATGGTGTTAATAATAGCGGGAAATCCTCGTTAACCGTAGGCATAGGAATCAGGTCTTTAATAGCAGTGGAACGTGGACTTTTGTTAGACGTTGCTAGTGGAGATTTTGTTGGAGTCTTCAATAGGTTTTGAAATGGCATGAACTAATCAGGTGGTCGGATACACCCCCTTTCGAGGACAACGACATTTAAGTATTTCACGTTCTGGCTCTCCCGACTTTCTACTACGCAGACTTCTGTCAAACATTGCCATATTTCAGAAATACACGATATTCGTAGTCGCTCGTTTTTATTAACGATTTTCGCCAGCAACCAATGCTATTTTGCGTTAGACCGAATATCTGTGCAAAAAACATTGTCTTCTACCTCGAAGGTAAGTTCAAACTTATAAAATTGGCTTGAGTTGACGTTCTTGATTTAAACTTGTTTTACAGCAGTTGAAGGAAAAATGAGTGACATTTGCGTACGTACTTGTCTTTTCAGGAAACATTTTGACGGTGCTATTTTCGTTGTGCTATGCGGGGTATTTCGAGCATGCAAAAGGAAATTAATTAACACTTTATCTAAAGATAAACCTTGTTAAGATACTCACTTTCATGCTACGTTTTAGGTACTTTTTTAATTTTTAGTGGCGCCATTCCGCATTGGCTCATAAGGAAGGCGAGTTACAAGGCCAATTCCACTTTCGGGCGCAAGTTATCTGTTAACAAGTGTTTAATTCTGCTAACGTTTTAGTCTTTGGTGCATCAGGTTCACACAGGTGGCAGAATAACCCGTGGTCTTAGCACCTATAGTAGTTAAGATAATAGCCACTTGTTTGTCATCTGCGACATTGTAATCGACAAAATTCAACTCCACACGTTCGAAGTTTTTTAAAAAATTAATTTCTTTTGAGCCATAAGTCAGCCGAAGTAATTTAATACTCGTATGGCTAACCCGGCTCAATTTTGAACATTACCAGACTTTTTTGAGAAGAAGAAATATCTGGTAATGGGAGGAGCCAACTCGGGGACTCGAACCGGAAAACGGCGTAGGGCCCCAAAAGACTGTCCAGAATTAGCCAGAATAAGTCCCCATAGCTACTGAAAACAGTCCTAGTTTGGACTTTGACAAGGTCGCGTTTCCAGGGGCTCGACTAAATACTCAAACCTCCAGCAACCAGCCTGAGCTCTCTTACCACTCAGCCACGATGACCAGACCAAGTTTCTACAAGTCAACAGGCCAAGTTTCTACACTTCAATTGAATTCTTTGATATTTTTATGTGGCAATGTGGAAGGAGGCATGATAACGATGGTATCTGAATCACTATCCTCCTTATCTACACTAAGGCTTACTATCCTCCTTATTACTATCTACATTAAGGCTCACTGTCCTCTTTATTACTATCTACATTAAGGCTTGTTAAACCATGTGCAAAAGGACAATCTTCACAATTTTTAAATTCCCCTCAACCTGACCTTCGTTGCTCATAAGCAACAAACAGAAGACCAGGGTACTTTACTAGTTAGATTAACCGAGTAAGCTACACTCAAACGATTCCTCTTCACTAAATTTAAACCAGGCTACTAAATTTAAAGATTTTAGTTTAATTTAATAAAGTAATCACCAGCACTTGCTTATTCTGTTGCAAAATTTTCACAATATTGCAATTTCACACTTTAAATAGACCTAGGCTAGTTTTTTCGTAACCAGCTAGGTCACACTTAGTTACCAGCACAATAGTGACTAATGAACCTTTAAACTTCAATTAATCCAAACGGCTTTCAGCTGCGGTAAAGCATGTTTTTTTTTTACGTCCTATTATCAAAACGGAAAGTTCTCTAACAGAAGAAGTAAGGTGACTGGCATCAAAATATGCGTTATAGTGTGATGTATGCATTGTTTTATGACTTATTTAATTAACCTTTAAGTATCTGTAAAACAATGCATGCATCACACTTCGACCAGTCAACTAAATAATGGAAACACTCTAGCGAATAGTTTAACTAACTTAATAAGTTAATTAGCCAACCTCAATGTGAATCAATTATTTGATGGACAACATTTTACATGTTTTAAAGTTCACATTTGAAACTTATTTACATAATTTAGGTTACTTAAAGCTAATCATTTAAAGCTGTAAACACTTTTAGCATTTAAATTTAATAAGTTTTCATCATATTCCTTTAATAATAATTCAAACAAGATTTCTTCCTTAAAATTAAACTTTAGTCTTGTCAGGATAGCGTTTTACCCTTAATCGTTAATTAATCTGGTAAAGATTTAAACTTTCAAACATTATCTGCCTTTAAGCAACCGATTAGGGACAACCAAAATAGGAAATTAATGGCAGCATTCAAACTCTTAAATCCAGGAAAAAACTAAAGTAATTTGCAACTTACGTACTTCTAGGCTATAACTAGCAATTGCAGATGATGTGACTGTTCGTTAAATCAGCTAATGTGTGAGGAATGTCCCAAAGTGGCACAACACTTACACTGAATTTACTAAGCATTATTGCTGTAATAATAGTTACTGCGGTGTGTATGTTAACATTGAAATTTACATGTGGTAATCACGTTTTATACTTTCAATACTTAACGGAGATCTATAGGTATTGGCATTTTGGCAGTAGCAACTGCCAAGCAAGAAACAGATCAAACTTTAGCAACTTTAACTATGTGATAATTATTGTCGTAATCTTACATATGTCATTAAAATCCGATTATAATCAAAATTATCTTGATTATAATAAAACTAATCCAATTTTATTCCAAATACTACAATTAATTCAATTATTTTAAAATAATCATGATTATTTCCAACCCTGAACCAAGAGCAGCATGACTTCGCAGAAGTTCCCACTTTCACTGTTAAATGAAAAAAAATGTGGTATTAGTTTTGTGAAAATTTTAATTTTAATTGGGTTTTAGTTTTAAACTAATGATTCCCTCTTGCCCCCCGAACCGCTACTCAACCCTGGAACGGGTTTGCAGTCGGTTGATGTGGGCAGGGAACTCAACATTTATTAATTTAAGTTTAGCATTTAAAGCTTAAATTTCCCCACTTTCGTCACCAGTCAAGTGACACGATGCCTAATGAAACGACAGCTGGCTATAGGGGTGGTGTATATTACTGCCACTAGGGGTGGTGTGTAATCAGTAACAGAGAATGAACTAAGTGTAAGGTGCACTAAATACAGACAACACAGAGCTTCTAACTCTTTGGTTGTGTCTGTATGGCTGTAGAGATGATAACTTTCAAATTGCCTAAATGAATTCTAAGCCCTATTTGTTGATTTTAAGCTCGTGAATCAAAGTAAGATAAGGTGTTCTGGGGAATTTGATTAAATATAAAAATTAATTAGACTTCGAATAATGAGGGGCACAAATCTTAATGTGTAGCTAAAAGACTTGACAAAAAACGACACCTAACGGTGTGTACATCAATCATTCATTTAATGGTAGTAGCCCACTGACAGACAAACAACATCAATACACCAACCATATGCGTCTACTACTTTTTTGTAAGAACCTACACCAAGTAATTCTTCTCTTGCACAAAGTGACGAAATATTACAAAAATGATTTAACAGCTAACAAGTTCTAAAAACTAATACAGTTTGTTACACCCAGACGTGAGCCCGTTGTCTTAAAATACAGAAAAAGTTTTAATTTGTCAACAAAGGTTGTCTTTCACCAATTTCTTCTAAATTTCCAATATCCGGCATTGCAAATCTAAGTTTCTCCCAGAAAAACGGTTCTCCCCATCGGAGATAGGTGTTAGTCTTAAGGTAAGCTTTGAGTTCTTTATCAACATCATTCATGTCCACGTCCTCAAAACTAATCACAATCAGCCGACAACAATGATCTTGTATTGTTTGGAAGTGAGCCATCTTGAACTCAAATTTGCACCACTCACTGTTGATGAAGTTATTAGTTAGCACCAACAAAGTTCGGCAACTGTTTTCCACAACTTCACAGATAGTACCAGTTATAATCGCACCCAATGGAAAGTCTCGGGTGTGAATACATAATCTGAACTGAGGTTCCAGTCCAGGAACTAAATGTTGGGCCACAAGTTCTTCATCTTCTGAACTGAATGCCACAAAGGCGTGGTATCTTTTTCCAACATCGGCATCATTATTTGGATAAAAGAGACGAACTCCGTATCGAGAATACAACCAAACTTGCATCTCAAGTCGATGTAGGTATCCCAAAATGGCTATCACAATGATCACAACGAAAGCCCCACCAGTAGCAAACAGTGGGATCAGTAGAGAAGGTTTTTTCCTGCAATATGTCTCAGTGAATTGCATCAGTGATAACTTTGCATTCGTACCGTTCTGATATTTACAAAATACGCTGCCGATATCGGATACCTTGTTGCGGCCAGGACCAATAATCCAATTTTGGAATTGTGTAAGAAAAGAACAATCACATGAAAGGTTGTTGTTCCTTAACGTCATATTTTTCAAACTGGTTGGTAGTTCCCATACAGATAACTGCTTCAATTGATTATTGTGCAGGGTTAGATTTACCAAATGTGTGAGAGAAGACAGTAGTTTTATGTCAATCCAACGCAGACCGTTGTTGTGAAGATAAACACATTCCAACTTGTTCGTACCAGATAAGTTGCCTTCCCTCTTTCTGCAAGTGGTGTTTGTTAGACAATATGATGAAACGTTTGGTTTGGAGTTGAAGACACTTCCATTTAGAAATTCTAACTCATTTCCTTCAAGATGAAGTTCAATGAGGTCTTTTAAATTTTGGAATGCCAGTGGATGGATTTTAGATATTACATTATCTTCAAAGTGTAAGGTAGTCAACTTCAGAGGTATTGTAAATGTGTTGTGTTCAATATAACTGAATTTATTGCTATTCAAGAATAATGTTTTCATCTCTCTTGTTGCTGTAAAGACTTTTGGTGGCATATACTGAAGAGAGTTGTTTTCTAAATGAAGTTCAGATAATAATTGTTGAGAATAAAAAGTGTGCTGTGAAATGTATGTCAGGTTATTGCTATTCAAAAACAAGTAGTTCAGTGCTGTCAGATGGCTAAATTCAGATTGCCATAGACTACCTAAATGATTGTCGTTTAGACGCAGTTCTGATAAATGAAACTGTCCTACGAATACAGCTTTGTCTAAATATTCAATTTTGTTATTCTGAAGCCAGAGTACAGACAGACGAGCTTGCTGTAAAAATTGTCTAACATTAAGAGTGACAAGTTCATTGTTATGAAGATACAAGCTACCAAGGTCCTTAAGTCCAAAGAAGACCCCAGTTTCCATAGAAACTATACAACTGTCATTAAGATATAGAGACTGCAAAGATGACATGTTAGCAAATGTATCATTCCGTAATACCGGTATTCTGTTGCCGTCCATGTACAAAACGGTCACTTTTTCATGACCCTCAAAATCGGAACTGAACAAAGTCATATTGTTGTATCCGCAATCAAGAATTACATCCTTTTCTATGGTCCGTTCTGTTTTACCAACACCATGTAATGTATAAGTACTACTGCTTTTACACCATGTCGTCATTTGGCATACAGTGGCTTCTGGCACACGGTGCAATCGGCGCTTTCCTTCTGAACTTAAGATAAAGCTGATATTAGAGATTGCAGCTTTTAGAGCAGAAAAACAAAAATTTCTCCCAAAATTAACGTATGGGGTAATTGTTGATGCTCCTGCATATTTATGACGGAATGCAAATCTGTCCACGTTTTGCAGTGGAGTTTTTAAAAACCATATTGATGTTAACTTATTTGAGTTGGCAAATGTTCCAGCTTTAATACTTTTTATGACACAATCACTACACATTAATCTCTGAACATGTCTACCAAATGATTGACTGTTCCATTCGTCAAAGTTATTCTGGTTCACAATAAGTGTAGCGATTCGTTTTCTGTGCCGAACACCAAATTTGTCATTAATGGTGCGAATGCGTGTCTTGGTCAAATCCAAATACGTCACTGAATCCGGTACAAATGAGTAGTCGAACTCACCAATTGGGTTTGAGGTAATTTTAAGAAACGTCAGCCGTGAAAAGTTAGAAAATATTCCTTTGTTGTCATGTTGAATAGTGTTCATTCCAATTTCTTGCAGGTCTAGGTATTCCAGCTTAGGGCATTTAATGAAATCATTATATTTCGGTTTTACTAATTTGTTGTCATAGGCACGCAAACCTGTAAGTGATGGTAAATGGCCCAAGAATTCAAAAGAACGCAAGTCACATGATCCAATCAAAAGGGTCTGAAGCTTTTGTAAGAAGACAAATACGCCGCTATTAACGTTTGATAAATCATTATCAGTCAGATCCAGGTACAGTAAATTTCCCAGTCCGCTAAATACAGACGTTGGTAAAAATGATATATTGGCACTGTTAAGCAAAAGTCTGTCAAGTCGCTGTAGATTTTTAAATATACTTGCATAAGAATCAGAAAAATGTAAGCTGTTATTGGACAGTTCCAAAGTTTTCAAATTGATAAGTTCATTAAAAATACCAGGTGGTAAAGCATTTAAATTGTTGGCGAACAGAATTAATATTTGCAAGTTTGTCTGGAAACGAAAGACGTTAGATGGTAGCTCAGTAATATTGTTAAAACTTAAGTCTAACACTCGCAGTGCTTTCAATGGATGGAAGGCTTTTTCATCAATTACGGCAATCATGTTTTTACTTAGAACTAGGTTGGACAGCTGAGACGTGGCTTGAAATGCATTAGAGGGCAAAATGGTCAAAGAATTTTCTGACATACGAAGTGACGAAAGACTAAGGTTTTTGAGGTTGCCAATCCATTTTAAATCTTTGAACACATTTCTAGCAAAGGAAGCATACTCAACAAGTGGTAAATTATCCCAAAATGTTTCTGGGACACTTCCAATGCCGATTCCACTCAATTCCAATTTCCTAACCTTCTGAATATCTCCGGAGAAAGCTGAAGGTAAGGTTACCTTGACCTTATGTGGTTTTTCTACTTCAATGAGCAGCTCCTGTAGGTTGCGCAGCCCGTTAAATGCTTCTTCGGGTATAATTTCGAATTTACAGTTTACAATTTTCAGTCTTTGAGTACGAACAAACTGGCTGAACGTGTCTCGAGCCATTTGGCTTAAATCTTCGCTGCAAGAACATATAAGCTGGAGGCTTCTGGTTTTGTTAATTGGAACTGTGTTGAAGGTCATATTGGTGGTTAGGACTGTCACAGTGCAAATCACTGATACTTCTGTTGTACCCTTAATCGGTTCATGTTTACATTCCATTGCAGGAGAAGCAAAAACGTGTGCAGTGAAAACAAGGATAAACCAAAATTGAATGATTTCCTTTGCCCACATTTTTTGTATCATCTCCATTACGTGATAAAGTGTAATGTCATGAAATCCTGAAGACTAAGTTTGTCTACAAGGAAAATGGAATTGCGATGTGGTCATTCAAACACCATACATTCGAATAGAGGCGATCTGTAAAATAAAACAAATAAAATTGTTATCTCTGTTGTATCTGCTTTGGGGGTATACATAAACGACATCACGTAAGAGACACATTATAAACGACAGAGACCTCCGGAGTGTGACTAGTTTCGGAAAATAGAACGGGGTGTCCAACATACTGTGACGTTGTATTCTTTTTCACAAAGCATTTATTATTCTTATGCTATTTTTTAAATACTTTTTTCATTTCTTTAGTGTAAAACATATTCTATGAAATATGTTTCTTATAAAGTTTTCTATTTCTACAATCACCCTACAAAAATCTAGAAAATGTCCAATTTTCGAGCAATTTTTTCTTCTTAATCGATGACAAATAATGCAGGGGAGGGGTGGGAGGGGGGTTTCGGGAGGATTTACGAAGCTATGGTAGGAAGTAACAAGAAAGGTTATGGAGGTAGAAAAGAAAAATATTTACGTGGCATCGTTTATAAACAACCATACTTTGTCCTGATATCGTTAAGTGGGGTGCATCAAGCGTACGTATATCGAGCATATCTTGTGCTGAGTGCACAGGATAAAATAGTATAAGCACTAAGAGGTATAACTATCAAAATGGAAATCCAGTGCTGGGGTGCACATAAAATACTCAATTATGGTGCTTCGAAGCAATCTCCACTTCGTTATGAAGCAACTTATGATATGGCTAAGAAAACAAAGTCACGTTTACACTTTATGAATCATAAAAATGGAAAAACAGAAAGCAAATGAATAAATATATAAAAATAGACCTAATGCAGCCAATAGGGCACTTGAGTCTTGTCTCTAGTGCAGGTGCGAAGTGGTGGAGGAGATTTTGCTCTGCTATTGGTTTGCCCTGGTAACAAAAATTGTAGATACCAAACTCATCTCAATCCATACACTCATGGTCATAATCGTAGATAATGAAAATGCTTGTGAGTCAAAGTTATTTGCGGACCAATTTGTTTATAAAAAATATGCAGAGAACCCATCAGGTCCCACTGCATGCCTGGATCTGAGAGCAACATGAACTGCGAGAACTTTTGCAGGTGTGAACAGCATGGATAGAGCCCAGTAGCAGTTTCTTTGGGTAGGTAGGGTAGGCAGCGCTCCCCCAAAATTTTAAAGGTGTCCCAAACTCTTCATGTGTATCATAACTATCAATTAATATTTCGTAATTTTCCTATTTTCAATTAATTTTACAATTAATTTTAAATCTTAGTTATCAGCGAATACTTTTCCTACACTGCAGTATCCATGCCTCTACAAATAGCAGCATTGTTTGTGCCATACATGCGGTAGTGCCATACACGCCACTTGTTCCTGCCATACAAGCCATGCGTCCCTGGTGAGAGCAAGCTGTATTTAGGTTGAGAAAAAGTCTAGGTTAGAAACGGCTAGGAGTAACAGCGCTATATCCTCTGGAGCAAACAACGCCATGCTGACACGTTACTGTTTAGGCTCGGTCTTTCTAGCCAAATGTCTCGCAGGAAAGTAAGCAGCTTACCAATGACACATTGACTGCTAAGCCATTTACTGCAGCATTGGAATTCTTAAATCTGTCTCCCATTAAGTGATTTTTCCTAAAACTTAATTGGAGTGATCTCGAACTTCACATTATATGAAGTCCTATAGGATACCATCTCTTAAAAGCAAAACTGAATCTTAGGTTGCGCAAAGCCACACTCTCATCCCTCCCAACATATACAGCAAATCGAAGCCTATACCCACTTCACACGAGTACTGGCCGCCACTGTTACAGCTATCACCTGCATGGTAGTCAGCTGCTAGCACCAGAGTACTTCCATTATCAAAAATTCCGTTCACCACGCAAAAAACTTCGTTCGTTGCAAAGATCGTGTTTAATACGTTGGCCTTAGAGAAAGCATCACTTAAGAATTTATTATCCACCTTTGAGGGTATATATATAGACTTATAAAAACGAGTTGTTTCGCGTAAGAAGCGTAAAAGAGAAGTGCTATTTCTTCAGCAATAATCTTTTGCTTACAGGAACAGTAACACTTTTTCAGTTTCTCTCTCCATTACGTTTTCCATATCAGGATGATCAACATGTATTTTGCCATTGTCTTAATGACAAGTTTTTGTTTGCCATCTTTTTTTTTTTTTTTATCAGTCATTAAAAGACCAACAGTTCGTGATATAAGGGTCAGGATTACAATAATTAAAGTTATTTTCCAACTGAAGTGGAATTACAGAAATTCCGATGACGACTAGCCTTATTGAGAATTGTTGAGATACGAGCTGAAGTTAAACGTCGAGAAGATATTGAAAGGGCAAATCTCGACCAAAATCCTGTATATTCCCATTCGTTGATCTTTATCGCACCCCCTTCCATCAAAGGAAAGAGGTGTAAGAAATTTTTTTCACAGAAAAAAAAGGAAGTGACGTAACATCTCAGTTTTACAGTACATATTGGTCACAAAGGAAAAGTATTAATTTTGATAACAATTTTAAAATTATGGCAAAAAATGCTACACACCTGATTTACGCACCTACAGACTCCCCACTAAAACTTCTGAAATTATTTTTCAATGACTTAAAACAAATATGCACAATTATTACTGGCATGTTACCTTCGACTCAATTCCACAAAGATGACTTTTTACAAAGGTCAGTGACTACCCCACACCCGGAAGTGTTTTATATATATATTTTTGATTACTTGCAAATTGAGATAAAGATTTTGTAAGCAGCATGCAAAATTCATCCTGATAAACCTTAACATTCCTTACATTTGTAGGCTAAAAATTGCAACCACAAGAAAATATTGGATTAACTCATATTCTTTAATGATAGCTTCTAGAATTCAACAAGTTCGAATGAAAACATCAAAGTAGCATTAGATAGGCAAACCAGTCCAACCACTGATTTTATTGGCTGGTTCACCAGTTTGCCACCAGGTAACATCAAGGAAATGAAACCTAAGCTAAGTACATAATCTGGCTTACTGTAGCACGTTATTTCTAGTGTATTTCTTACTTACGTGTAGATTAATTTTGTTTTGCGTCAATAAATAATTTATAAAGAAATTCCTGATACGTTCACCTCAATATACGCATCTGGTTCCAGACAACCATCACAATAAACTGCACTATATCGTCTCTGAAGATGGAAGGGTGAAACATTGATTTGTTTTAGATAACAAACCGTCTACTGACTGATTAAAGTTTAAGAGTAAATAGTTTTTTTTTATTTCTACGTCTTATTAAGATTCTCACATAAAACTTGAGACCTGTGCCCTGTGATTATCAGTTTGTTTGTAGATCCAACACAGAGTTAAAGTTTGCTAGCAGCAATAGATAAGTAACCAAAGTCGATTAGAAAAGTAACATTGAATTGGAATATCAGAATCATATAGCATACTTAGCTCGAAAACTCTCAGAATATTTAAACCTTGGTGCCGACATAAATTACAACTTTGTTATCCAGTTATGAGACGTGTTAAATATCATTGCGGCCATGTACCTATATATGTCAAATTCACTTTGGTTGCCATTGCTTAACTGCTGTGTAATGAAAAAATTAGACATACATCGCTGTAAATAATATTAAGGAAAATTGGAAATTAGCCAACAGCGAAAATTATACACTAGAAATAACGTAGTTCAGTAAGCCACCTTTATGCACTTATGTTTCATCAGAGTGGCATGACCCGGATTTGAACCAGCTGCCCAGTTCTCCCCCAGATCTCTTGCATAGCACCTTCACCGCTATGGCTACATACTCTACTGGCATAAAGATCACTTACTGAACCCGGTATTAAGGTCAGTGTTATAGGAAATAAAACAACACTCACTTTATATTTGACTTCTGGCCAGCCTCGCTCTACCTCTGGGCGTACTAAAATGAGAAATTTGTTGTTTCCGTGGAGCACTCCTCATGGGACACCCACACAAAAACTTTAAGCAAATTGAATTCTGGACACATTTTTGCAAAGTGGGAAAGTGTAGTCTGGCAGATTGTGGAACTGCTTACAAACTCTGTAATGTCACTCTTCATGCCCACTCATCCAACCAGATCCTGCAGCTTTTTTTTTTATTATTAAATACACCAAAACGGCCCCCAAGTGGTGTGGAATGGATTGCAGCAATGGCGCCATGACATAGTGATTTTGGTAAAAATGCTTTGAAACGTGTAGTATCATCAGCAACATTAAGTACATTACGTGGAACAAAGATTTTTCACAAGATCCTATCATGCAAGAAGAGTTTCCCAGAGTTTTCCATCAGCAGCTAATGGACAGTTTGCTACATTACCTAGCCTGCAGTTTGGCACGATGACCATGTGTCATGAACCTGTGCCTTCTATAGTTTGTTCCAAGCTTGGAATTCCAGTGGGATTCTAGGTTACCTTTATACTTTCCACCTTACAATCTGCCAATAGTACAGGACTTTTATTTTCATCCTCGTACATCCTGGAGGGTGTCTGTCACCTGGATTAAACTGCCCTTCTTTTCAATGGATTTCACAGTCCATTCCTTAAAGTTCAAAAATCCACCTGGCCAATCTCCCAAAGGTTGTTTTAGGGTTTCAAGAAAGAGAGAGAGCCTAATGGTAAGTTTCGAGGAAAAAATGGTATTTTTAATGTAAGGCCCTACTTTCGGACAGCAAACATCACAGCACCCATTTCAAGCTCAGCAACATTGTACCATTTATTGCATTCCGTCATCCTCCTGCCTTTAAATGCGATAGGTACAAGGCCACGTTCTTCGACATGCTGAGAAATCACAGGTCCAAAATCAGAAATTAAGCCGTCTGAAGAAATTTCAAAATGGTTATCCAAGTCTGGGTGTGCTAAAACAAAGTTTGCTGGGCTGTCTTTTAGTTTCTGTGCAACTAGAACACCTGGAAAACCGAGCTTTACAAAATTAGAATTCAAGTAAACTAACGGGGCTATCCCAAAACAACCAGTTGGTTTTGAAAATAGCAAAGCCATTCCATATTTGCCTGGTCTCCTAGAGAAAATACGAAACACATTTGTGAAAGACAACCACTGGCAAATGTTACAAATAATGTCTCACCCACGTCATACTTTTTCGACTACCCAAACAAATTTTAGTAAAATAAAACACAAAATATATTTGCCTACTTGGAAAAATTTCAGTTCAAATGCAATGCATAATTTAACCATTTGATGGCTAGAGCACTTTTAATACTAGATTTGCCATCATCTGTTTTGGACCTTATATAACGAACTTCCGGGATGCCGCTAAGCATCAAACCTGTTAAAATAATGTCACTCCTTTGCCAAAATATGAGGTGCACATAGCCCTCTAGGCCAATTCCTTTGATATGTGTGAGTTTTGCCATTTTAAATAATAAAAATCGTTCGTTCAAGAAAACTAATTTCTGGTTTTGTTTTTAAGTTATTAAAAACAAGGATGCACTAAAACTGCATCAGTAATTGGCCGTGCACTATGATATTTGAAGGAGGGTCAGGGACAATTGAAATGTGCGAATCTACACAATAACTAGATCTTGGAAAGGCAGAACATTCATTCACACAGGGCTTACCTAAAAGTTCTGAATGTGTGGTGAATTGAAAAATCGATTTCACAAGTTCATAAAATAAAATTATATTTCTCTGACAGCTTTTTAAACAAGACATAATACCCCTTCCCCTCCCTCCAACTGTGCCAGAATTATGTACAATTTAGCATTATTTAAGGCTAAACAAACGCCAATGTTACTCCCTTCCCCCATCCAAAGGATATCGGTGTTTGGTTTGACTCCGTTTAAAATCCACCATCCATTGTGATCAGATACTGACAAATGCTTATCGTCACCTGGGAATTGTGAACCGGATTTTTAATTCTGGCTGTGTTGAAACTTAAGTCCGTGTTTTTAAATTGTATGTTCGCCCGCTTTTGAAGTACGCTTCACAGGTTTGGTCCTCTTACCTGTTGCGAGACATTGACCATTTTGAATTGGTGCAGCGTCGTTTTACGAAACGGCTTCCTGGCCTTGCATAGCTGCCTTGTTATCGGTGTTTGAAGCATCTCGAGCTGGACTCCGTTGAACTGCGTCGACTTAAGGCTGACCTAATTTTAACATTTAAAATTTTACGTGGCTTACTGGAGATAGATTTACCATTCTTTGTCCTTAGCCATGTGAGCAGGACTAGGGGGGGTCACAGTTATAAATTACTTCTCCACTTGGAAGTACTTTTAATCCGTTAGGGTGGTTGCGGTGTGGAATGTTTTTCTGAGTGGATCTTTGTTGCTGCTTCCGTCAACAGCTTCAGACATCATCTTGACGAGTTTAACTTTACCAATTTTTTGAAAAAAATCAATTATGTTGTCGCCTGTTAGTTGGGTGGCGATTGTTGGACTGGTATAATGCCCGCTTGTTCCTGGTCATGTCTTTCCTAGTGACCATAGCTTTATTATTATGCTTTTTATCTTGATTAAGATTGACAATTGGTTTTGGCCAAGCTTTACAGCTGCGATGCATTTTTTCCCGCACACTTGTCCCTCACGTTTGGTGATGCCATCGGGGGTCATTGTGTCACTGGTAGGTCTAACCTTGGTGGCAAGGCATTTGTGACCCCAACCCAAAACCATCTATCCTTCCTCTGCAGCCAGGTCATCGTCTTCGTTTTAAACTTTTAAACTCTTAATTACACTTAATTACACTTTTGTAATTTAAAATTTTTGTCTTAATTCGGATGACAGTTAGTGACCACCAGGTCCTTACCATTCCATTACCTTTGCAACAAACTATTATTATTAAATACAATAGTATTATCGTGGTCATAAAATGAATCTAGACCATTGAAAAAAGGCCCGAACATAAGTAGGAGAAATTTCCATTCTTCTGATACCGTTTTCCACTTTTTACCGCCACTATTTCAAGTTCAGCAGAAGGGTACGCATACATAAATGAATAAACATGCCGCACGTTGTAATTCTGTAGATAGATGGAAGAGGAAATATATTCTCCCTTTTCAAATCCTATGTTTTCTTTTAACTATAAAAAAAAAGCGACTTTTGTCAAGACCGAAAGCGATTTAAAAATGTTCAAATCAAGAGACTACACTCCCCGTTTGCACTGCGAGTTGCTATTAGTGACAAAGAGTCAGTTGAGAGTCAAGTAAAAAACGAATATTTCAGCTATCTTCCACGCACGCCGATTTTTTTTTCTTTACAGAAAACGAATAAGACGGTGACTGACAAGACTTTAAACTACTGACGTAGGCGCATAGACTTATGTGGTTGGTATCTGCACAGCCTTAATACATCCCAACAAAATTATTCATCCCTATGACGCAATGCAGGTTCAAGGTCAAAAGGATCGGTTGCTAAGCATAGAACAGCATTTTATGTGAAACTAATCTATTAACTTGTTCCAGAATGGGAGAGAAATAACATTTTGATTCCCCAGATTATTATGGTTTTACAATACAATTTCGGAAAACCATAACAAATCAGAAAATTGTTATGAAAATAAATAAATAAATTTATCTGCTACACGTACATACTGTCTTTCTCTTTGGGTCTATCGACGCAAATGTACGAAGGCTATTGGTATGCCGCATGACTGCGCCCACCCATCGTCGCAAATGGATCGTCTTAAAATAACTAATGTTTCTTCTTTCTTTTAGATAACAAACCGTCTACTGACTGATTAAAGTTTAAGTAAAGGGCTTGAATTGAATTTTACATCCCAAATTATATTACTATTATTACTATTATCAAGGTCAAACAGATCCGTTGCTAGGCCTAGAACTGCATTCTATGTGAAACTAACCTATTAATTTGTTCCAAAATCGGAGTGAAATAGCGTTTTGATTCCCCAGATCATTACGAAGGTTGTTTGTCATAACAAATCAGAAAATTGTTATGAAATAAATAAATAAATTTATCTGCCACGTGTACATACTGTCTTTCTCTTTGGGTCTATCTACGCAAATGTACGAAGGCGATTGGGATGCCGCATGAATATGCCCACCCATCGTCGCAAACGAATCTTCTTAAAATAAGTCTGTCTACACTGCGTTAAACAGTGGTAAACTTTAAAAATACTTCCCGGACCCTGTTTTTAAAAAATGGGTTCAGTTTTTAGTAGAAAAAAATTGTTGTTCTGTTTTTGGGTGCCTTTGAAAACTGACCTATGCAACTCGGATTACGACAGATTAACATGTTGCATGAAATGATCATGTAGGTCATGATCTGACTTAATATTTGACAGGTGCCTGTGCGTAGAGCTGCAAAATTACGCAAGCCTACAGGTAGTAAACCCCACAACCTAACAAACCATGCTCATCGATATGGGTTCGTGACTCGTGAGGGTAACTGGGGAACAGGGTGCTACACGCTGTGAACGAATTGAGTATCTATCAATCAGAAAAGGGGCAGAAATAACGGGTGGGGCGTGTACATTTATTTGCATTATCTTAATGTGTCACGTCAGCTAGTATATGTTGCATTCGGTACTATAATTCTACAAATAAGTTTCAGAAATCATGATTAAAGCGTCAACTTAGCAAGTACGCAAATAAACGTCTGCATTGCGCTCCAGAAAATAATGGCTTGTCGTTTATTGCTGTCGCGTCAATGAGTGTCGATACGATGACGAAGCGTCATGGTGACGACTATGAGTTATGAACACTACCAGTGTGTGACGTGCGGAAACAAACTGAGATACCGTGCATTTCTTTTCCATCTAATTTAGCGAAAGAAGAGTATGGTTCGCGATTAACGGCAAACTGTGGGGTAGATAAACGAGATAACTTTAGTATGCGTTGAATAATTCTGACCTTTATTTTACACCATACTCGTTTTTCGCTAAATTGCTAGATAGAAAAGAAACGCACGGACACACTAGCTTGATCCAGGTATATTGCTACTGTTGCAGGGCAACTGCTCAAAGGGTATGCTATCAAGGGCGATGGCTTCGCTGAGTAGGCCACGTGATTGTTTTAACACACCCACTTATATGAGGGAAAACAGCATCATTCAAGCAACTACAAATTGCCCATGTTTTTAGCCTTACCCTCCCGTTGTTGTAGCCTTGCTGATAGTGTGACTATAACATGTGTTTACTTCCTACTTGCCCTTAACAATTAGTACTATACGCTTGGCTGCATTGTTGACGATGTCATGATAATAAAGCATTGCATGGCCGCTGTGTGTTGCTATGGGTACGAACAAGTGCCTCTTAACGAAGTGAGATAATTGCTCCAAAATCCAATCTGCCTGATTTTTGAAGGCGCCCTAAGATGGCCGCTACTGAGCTGTCGGGAGGAGCAGTTTTTTTTTTATTTTATATTGTTCAACTTAATGATCAAAGGAACTATTACTGCACATTTTATTGTTTGTTTGGCTTGTTTTTACTTTTATTTTGGTTTGGTAATAACAATTTTCGTTTAAATTGGTAGAGTTGCCGCCGTCCACCTTGAGTCATGAATCATCGGTCGTATTTGATTGAACGCCAACATTCAAACTTTTTTGGCAGCATTGCACAAACATGGCGGGTTGTCTCTCTTCTCAGCGATAGCCGCTATCTTTCCAACAATGAAATTGTAACAGTGCCTGCTTTGTTAATAGAGATTTTTTTGTCATCCTTAATAGTGATGTAACTTCACGTTGTCCGCCACCGATCATAGGTCGAGTTGCATAGGTCAATTTTCAAAGGCACCGGATAGTGTACCATTTACAAGGTTCGAATCTATTTTCCAGTTGGGAACATAGTTTAGTAAAGGTTTATGTTTATTAACTAGTTGTGCCCGTGTGCATGCTGCGCACCCTCCACCTGCACCCCGTTGCACCCCCTTCCTGCACTCCCATAGTGTGGGTCCTGAATATCTCTCCACCTCCCTCCGGCACCTTAGGTGTTTGGTCTTTGGTTTAAAATTTATCAAACCAAAGACCGAACATGGGAATAGCTACCACATATGCCCTCCCCCCATAATTACTTTAATCCCCAATCCCCATACTCCTGCCTCCTCCCGGATGCGCATACGTGTCCCCCCACACACACTTGTGGCCCCCCCCCTCGAAAACGTCGTGACATTTCCCCTTTGGTGCAGGCGCAGCCCCGGAAACGTCGCATGCGCATGTTTGACTGAAGGTTAAAAAAAACCCTTATCACTGAGAAATCCAGCATTCAGTAAGCAAGTAATCCTATATTTAAGTTAGTCCTTTGAAACAATTTACCTCGGTACCGCGCATTCCGAAATTGTGCGCTTTTCCATCGTATCAAACCAAATGACGATTGGTTCATAATTTCGAGGCCCCAATTGGCCTCAAAATTGGCACCCTGGTACAATGGAAAGGCGAATTTATTTCCTAAATGCTCACTTCCAGAAAGGAGTTAAATTGTTTTTTAATGGGCTGCAGCAATCGTTGCTTGGAACAATTTCGCAATGCGCGGTACTGAGGTGAATTGTTTCAAAGGACTAACTGTTAAGGAGTTCTTGCTTACTGAATGCTTACTACTGGATGCTTACTGAATTACCTGAGCAAAAAAACGCCTTCCTCCGTTTAGAAAAAAAAACATTAGAGCTCGTATCCCCATACTCACAGCCCTGAAGGTACACGAATAAAAACGGATTAGAGTTCACTCAAACGCAACGAACTATAATTTGTGTTCATTTTGTGTATGCATTTTTATCTTTCAATTTTGTAGCGTTTTGCTGTTAATGGCGTCTAATTTGTGTGTGTTTGTGGGTTTACGTTTTGCGAATTGGAGTACAAATTATAGTTCGTTGCGTTCGAGTGAACTCTAATTCGTTTTTATTCGTGTACCTTCAGGGCTGTGAGTATGGGGATACGAGCTCTAATGTTTTTTTTTCTAAACGGCGGAAGCCGTTTTTTGCTCAGTTAATTTGTTGGCTTTTTTCACTTCCATTTTATATGTGTCCACTGTCCACCGATTTTTGTTTTCGAAAAAACGGAACATTAGAAATGGATACTTATGTTTAGGTTCCGCCGAAGGTTTGTCCCATGATTATTATTTGATGCTGGCAACACATTAGCGTATTTTTGGATTTAGCATGCGTCATCTCGATGAGTAGTTAATTCTGGATTGTTTCAGTATCGTGGCAACAATCGCGGAAACAATTCAATTGGCTTCCCGAAGCACGCATTGAAAAAGTAAATAAGTCACTCAGTCATGCCGGCCGCCCGTCTCAAAATTCAAGACTTCGCACCCTACAGTTTAAAACTTGAAGATTTAAGGAAAAATCAAGACCATTTAATTTTGGTTCTCCATAGCGAGCTAGCTAACTCAAACAACGACAATGTTAATGTGCGCCTCACCTACTGTAACCGTATTGTTACGTGTTGCAGCATTGTAACATTTTGACATTGTTAGCCGATCCGCCGCCTCCTCCTGTCCAATTTTCTGAAATTCCCGTGCGCAAACGAACTCTAATAAGCACTGCATGCCGGCAGTGCTAATGCTGGTGTTTAGTAGTCTCGGATTGTTTTTTTGTTTTTTTTTAGCTCAAACGCCGACAATGGCACATTCCACGCCACTAAAACTATGTTGCCGCTTTGGTGCCAAAATAATGCGCCAAAATATGATCTAAAAAGCGGTGCGGCAGGTCTGGTAAGTGGCGCCATCTCTTTTCGAAGACTTTAGAAAAAGTGTTATAACCCGAACTTGTATTCCAAAACCGTCAACAGACGGTGACATGGCAGGTTTGGTAAGTGGCGTCATCTGTTCTAAGACGTTGGAAAAGTGTCCCAACCCAAATTTGAAGGCGAATCCCGTCAACAGATGGTACTACAGGGTGGGGTACTTGATTGTACGACGGGATGGTGAGGCCCGTGCACTTGGCTGCCTGCTCCGTATTATATATCCACCCAAAACCAAAACTGGTAGAAAAACCCGCCAAGTTTCCAAAAACGATCGGACTTTGAAGGTAGAGATATCATTCCAACAGGGAAAGGCCGCCTAGGTTAATCCAAGTTAATCGCACATACTAATAGTTCGAAAGTTAAATGAAAACTAGAAGATTGCTACTTGCGGTAGCAATCGTCAAGTTTTCATTTAACGTCCGAAGTATTATTCGGTGCGATTAACTGGCTAATAGAATTAATCTTGGCGGCCTTTCCCTGGTGGAATGATATCACTACCTTCAAAGGCCGATCGTTTTGGGAAACTTGGCAGGTTTTATACCAGTTTTGGGTGGATATCACAACTTTCATAGGACTGTGAACGTACAAAAGGTTACACCGTCTTATCTTCATCTGTACCTTTTTTCTGGAGGAATTTGATATCTATAAATTTTCACATTGATAATTTTCAAATTTACCATTGCCAATTGGCCGTTTGATTAGCCAAATTGACATAGCTTATTTTATTGTACGAGCATTCGTCACATGCTTACGTTTCTTCAGTCCCATTTTTGAAGACACTGGCTAACAATCACTGAATTCGTTCGCTTCACTCACTCAATTAGCGCATGCCTTTAGTTGTTTTGTTTATCCTTGTATCTTCCCCTTACTTTTTCAAGATTTCGGCAGCATTAGGATTTATTCTCGACATGACAATCTATGCTTTTAGTAGCTTGCGGTTGATAAGCACATGTAACTTAGAACTGTGAACACAAAAAAAGTAAGCGCACCATCTTATATTCCGCTCTACCTTTCTTTTTGGAGGCATTTCATGTCTATAAATAATTAGTCGTTACATATCAGCAAAATTGAGAATTTTTTTCGTTTGCTTTCTTCGTTCACATTTAGTCATGCAGAAACCCACGTTGCTAAAACAGCAGAACGTGAAGCATTTTATTTTTGGGTTATTAGCAAAAACCACGCTTCGTCATGGATGCTCGTATTTTGCGTAACCATCATCTAACGTGCATCACTTTATTCTTACGCAGTCCACGGCAACGTTAATGTTTCCTTATTTTGTCCTTCGTTACAGCTCAGCTTTTAGTTCGTCCAGGCTTTTACAATAAATCTAAGGACCAGTGGTGATTGTTCAAGCTATTGTTGCTTGAAATCTTTGATTGCAACTTGGAAAAGAAGCGAAATTTAAATCCCTTGTGGCGAATTTCAAAACCCTCCCACGCATTTGTCCTGACCCCTACAACCCCCAAACCAACAAAAACACCATGCTCAGATCACCATGCATCCGTGTGCAAAAGTTCAGCTACGTAGGACGTCTCAATTTTGCGTTAGCCATGAGCAAAAAGTCTATGGGATTTAACATGGGAAAAATCTTATCAGCTAGTTAGCTAGCAACATAAAAACAACGTTATTGACGCATCTTTTTCTCTATGATTGGTGGTCACTCATCCTTTAAATTTTAGTTTTTCTTATCTCTGACCCTTCCCCTTACATTTTCCATAATTCGAAACATTTCCGTCGCATTGGGATTTATCCTGAACATGCCAAAATATGCTTTCAGTTGCTTACAGTTAACAGACACATGTCTGCTAGCGAGCCGCCTTTTGATCATTAACAATCAATTTTTTTAACAATCGTAAGTCTACAATGGGATAATCTACTGTTTGATTTGATTTGAGTTTAACCAGGAGTGGTTAACGCTCGTTAAACCCTTTGAAACCCTTTGAAACCGTTTTTTTGAGTTTATTGAGCCAAACAGCCTGCAAGCTACACGCTCATTGTTATTCTACTTATATCTAACTTACGCTAACCCTACTACACACAGCTGTACCAAAGAAAACACCAAAACACCAGAACAGTCCATCTGCAACACCGCTCCCCACATAACTGCCACAGTAAAACCCCAACTTCCGAGACGAGCGAAGAACAAGGGGTCAAGACCAGTCACTCCTCAAAACGCCGAGTACCCGACAGAGACCAAGAACTCGACCTACCGAGTGGTGACCCGACACCGTATGGGGTGGGAGCCCCAAAACCGCACTCAATGGGTCCGCCCCACTGCCCAACACAAAACGACGGTATGCAGCCCAGCGGAGGCACTCAAGCAGGAAATGACGGACCGTCTCATCCCCATTCCCACACACACAACTAGGCGCACGTGTCCAACCCAGACGAAAAAGATCCGTTCGGAGTTGAACATACCCAGTTTGTAGGCGCGGGCGAGGCCATCCAGAAGTCGCGGGCAAGAAGTTGAAGGGTGAAGAGCGAACAGCTGACGACCAGTCGCACTAGTGGACCAGGCCACTGCCCACTCCTCCTGAAAAACCCTTCTCACCACTGGACGGAGGTCACGCGGGCCCAGAGAAAAACGAATCAGGCTACCACCACCACCACCGGCCCCAAGCTGAGCCAAGCCATCCGCCAGCTCGTTGCCGAACTCCCCAGAATGGCCCCTAACCCTGCCAATGGTCACTGTCACTCCCTGCCTGCCCAAGGCAAATAATTTCCACCCGATCTCCAGAGCCACTGGATGGGCCACCGCCAGCATACAGAAGCACTTTCGGAGAAATCCAAGCCCCGCTAATGCTTCTGTTATGACACAAAACTCCAACAATTGTAGATCAGCACCAATATCAAGGGCTACTGAGATGGCGACGAGCTCGCCCACAAAGGCCGAGGGGAGTGCACTTAGCGAGTAACTAAACTCCTGATGCAAGCTCGGAATGCAGACACCCCCCCCCCCCCCTTATTCCCCTCCTGCTGGAAGGAGGCGTCACAATAAATTCTAGCACAAGATGGTCCCAAATGCACAAGAGCCGAGGGGTCCCGAAGGGCTGTGTCAGCCACCCCCGCCCACACCCATGGGGCCGGCGGGTGGACCACAACCGGACCTGGGAAGCTATCCAGTCTGCATTGACGGCGAAGGGATACCCCCACCCCGGAGCACCCAGCAGTTCGCGGGCCCTTTGAGACAGCAGCAGATAATCCCGCAAGATACTGGCCAGGGGGTCAGCAGCACCCCTGGCAATGGCACGCAAACAAAGCCTAACCAAAAGCTCCGCAGCACGGTAAACCACCGGGGACTCACTAACCTCAACATGGAGGGCATCGACTGGTGTGGAAGGCAGACAGCCCGAAACCACCCGAAGGCAGTCGTTCAGGGCCACCTGAATTCCTCCAAGGGCCCGCCGAGAGCTAGCCAACACCGGGATATGGAAATCTGCGCACGAGCGCAGGTACACCCTGTAAAAGGTAACAATAGTTGATGCCTTGCAACCGGCCTGTTACCAGGCAATGACTTCAAAACATTCAGGCACACCTGACTGCCTCAACGCCATGCACCCAGGTCAACTGTGGATCCACCCAGAACCCAAGGCACCATACTTTGGAGGAAGACCGGACCAGGGCGCCATCCACCTGAAGTGAAGCCTCACATACCTGTCCCCGTCGGAAGACCATCATCTCTGTTTTGGCACTAGACAGCCTAAAGCCACGTGCAGCAAGCGCTCTGGACCCAATGTCAATCGCAGCCTCCAGAGCCGCCAGCACCATGGGGAGATCCCTGCCCGTTAACCAGACTGCCACGTCATCGGCATACGCAACCACGTTAACCGCCTGACTCATCGCCACCAACACTGAGTTGATGGCGATAGCGAAGAGCACCGGACTAAGGCAACTACCCTAGGGCAAGCCCCGCTCTGTCCTCCTCACCCCAGACCAGGTAGCCCCAACCGTGGTTGCAAATTCACGCCAACCCAGGAGAGCCAGAATTGCCTCCCTCACCTTGCTGCTGCCCCTAGACCATCCAATTCATGACCAACCCACGCTATATCGACCATATCGTAAGCTGCCCGAATGTCCAGGAACACAGCAACAGCATAGCTGTCGTTGACCCAGGCCTCACGGATACCAGACTCAAGATACTACATCGCATCTTGAGCACCACGGTGTTTCCGGAAGCCAAACTGTGCACTGAACAAACGACCAGAGCCCTCTACCTGCCACACCAGCCTACTAACCAGCAACCTCTCGTAAACCTTACGAGCACACGACAAGAGAGCAATGGGCCTGTAACTCTTAACAGAGGAACGAACCTTGCCCCTGCCCGGAACCGGAGTCAAGACGGAAAACATCCAAGACCGGGGCAGCGGAGCCCCGTCAAACCGGCTCTGATAGAATCCCAGCAACGCCCCGCGTCCAATGCCATCCAGGCCCTGCAAGTCCCCATAAGAGACCCCGTCAATGCCGGTCGCGCTGTCCGTGCGACAGGCCGCCAGCGCCGCTGAGAGCTCCAAAATATCAAAAGCGGAGTCCGACCCATCCATTCTGTCCCCTCCCTGTCCCCTCACAGGGGGAGCGGGGCCCAACGGGGAGCCGTAAACCTCCGCAAAATTGGCGGTGAATGCCTCCGCCATCTGAGTGCCCCGCAGGACTTCGCCAGCATCACCGGACACCCAAGAAACTGCCGGAAAGGTGTCCTGCGGACGGACCAAGGCCCAAACCACGGAAAGCGGAAGTCCTGCCGAAATCTGAGCACAGATCCTCGCCCCGAACTGTGCCTTCTCCTTACGGAGGAGAAACCTAGTTTCCTGTGCTATGCCAACATACTCAAACCACTGTTGATCTGACCTATACCGCTGGAACCATTGCCAAGCCCGACGCCTATCCCTTATGGCTAAGACAAAGGTAGGTGTCCACCACACTGCATTCTTCCTACCCATACCTAGCCCATGGCGACCTTTTGGCCTTCCTCTCCTCCCTCTCCCCTTAATCCACCTGTCCAACCACGGAGCGAAATCCCCAGAATCGACAGTCGGACGAACTGGGCAGGCACACTGGTCCAGAACCCTGTCCTTTTCCTCCTCCCACGACAGAGCCACAGGAAAATGGTCGCGTCCCCTGAGGTCAGTAGAAACCTCAAAGGAGAACTGCGACTCCAGACTACTAGTGCACAGGAACATGTTTAAGACTGACACCTGGATTTCCCCCCCTCCTATATCGATGCACAAACGTCGGCGTACCGTCCTGAATTACAGACAAGCCAAGGCAGTCCAAAGACGCCGCAAAAATCCTTCCCCTGTTGTACGACGAGCACTACCCCACATCCAATGGTGCGCATTAAAATCCCCCCCCCTATAATGACTGGCCCCAAAAGCGACCTCACCCAATTCTCCCACTCCCTGCGATATACCGTTCCTGTTACGTGTAATACACCTACCGTGACCCACCTCCCTCCCCCTTCCCACCACATCCGGAATACACACGCATCAACACCTCTGCAGAGGGGCAGGGGTGGGTGGGTGACCACCGGGATACGTGTACTGACCAGAACCCTAATCCCTGATTGCCCAGGACTCACCACGCCCACAAACCCTTTCAGCACTGGGGCCCCTCCAGCCGGGATCCTGGTGTCTATTAGCCCTAGCACATCCACTTTAGACCCCAAGAGTTCGATATCTTCCCCCCCCTTAATTCATCCCCCCCCCCGCACATTCCATACACACAAAGTGAAAGGCAGAAGTAAACAAAAACAACAATATCTAACACTACGGGGTAAGATGCGCCCTAAGTAGCTCATTATCCCCGTCTGCCACACTGGACCCCAAACTAGAGGAAGGACTACAACATGTGTTGCCGGCACAAGCCACATCTATATCAGCTGACACACCACACAAATCGTGTCCACTTCCTGATGCACATGCCTCCTCCCCCTCCACAATAACGCTAGCCAAACTGTCCACTTGACCCCCATCGGAAACAATTAACACACGGTACCACCTTCACCATCGTCAGCACCACCACACACCATTGCTTCACTTTCAGCGACATTAACATTCGGGTGGACTGTCTCAGATCTACTTTCCCCCATCACTGATTCCGTTACCACAACACCCGGTGTATCATCCGCCTCCAACTGAACCTCTGTCGAAATATCACTTGCCAAAGGAGCAAACCGATTAACCTCGACTGCAACCACTTTCGGCAATGGCGGCGAACTTGCCAACACCGATCGTGAACCCGATGCTTTACGTCGCCGTGAACGTCGTTGAACCGACCATTCCGGAGCTTCAGGTTGCACAGTAGGGGCAGCAACAGGCGGTCCATCCGCCCCAGTAACTACCATACCTCCCGCAGGGGTTCCACTAGAGGGGCTAGATGCCTGCATGGCGCGTCGCACGAAATAAACCCGCGGCACTGCCGACAGAACACCATGCCACAAACACGACTCACGTGACCTCGGACGCCACAATTTAGGCACCTGGATGGTCTGTCTGAGATGGCCAATAAGCTGGCAATTCCCAGGACACCTATAACATCTGGCACATCATCTAAAACAACAGTATCCTTCAACCGCAGAGCACCACTCCTCACCCCTGTGCGACAGTGACGAAGCCCTACCAAAGAATGGCGATCGTGGGACAGCCCCATCACCTCTCCATATGGTGCGAGTGCCCTGACCACATCCTCATCCTTGACATCTAATGGCAGCCAGTGAAATTTAAATCGCACCGCTCGATCGTGGAGGTCATGGACTGATGCCCGACGACCACCAATCATCAGGCTCCCTGCCCACTTCACCACCAATTTCGCCTCCCTGTCAACGAACATCACCTGGAATGCATTGTTGGCCCGAAGCCACCCAATGCCACTAATGCATGGTAGGTCCATAACAGGAGCCAACGCGTATTACCCTTTTGTTACATGTTCAGCATTGTAACATTTTGACATTGTTAGCCGCTCCGCCTCCTCCTCCTGTCCAATTTTCTGAAATTCTCGTGCGCAAACGAGCTCTCATAAGCACTGCTGGCAGGCAGTGCTAATAAAGGCATTTATTGCAGTTATTGAGTTTTATAAACGGAGTGGAGCAAAGAACATTCCCGCCAACAATGACTTATGCTATCACAATAATGGCTCGGTTACTAACAATGCAAATCGTTGTTGTACAAATATGTAAGACTTTCGTTAACTAACAATGCGGTAAGACTTTCGTTACTAAGACTTTCGTTACTAAGACTATTGAATAGGCGAGGCGCACAATATCGGATTATAGCTCACTCGAAGGGTTCGAAGGGTTTAACGAGCGTTAACCACTCCTGGTTATCTGCCCGAAGCCTTAAGGCCCTAGCTCACTCGAACAAGATGCAACAATGGTTGGGTGCCCGGAAACTAACATTGTCGTTAAATAAAGAAAGAAATCACAAGGTAAAGGGTAAAGGGCTTCATTTAACATTGTCGTTGTTTGAGTTAGCTAGCTCGTTGTGGAGAACCAAAATTAAATGGTCTTGATATTTCCGCAAAATCTTCAAGTTTTAAACCGTAGGGTGCGAAGTCTTGAATTTTGAGGCATGCGGCCTCAAAATTGGGCGGCCGACATGACTGAGTGACTTATTTACTTTTTCAATGCGGCTTCGGGAAGCCAATTGAATTGTTTCCGCGATTGTTGCCACGATACTGAAACAATCCAGAATCAAATACTCATCGAGATGACGCATGCTAAATCCAGAAATACGCTAATGTGTTGCCATCAAATAATAATCATGGGACAAACCTTCGGCGGAACCTAAACGTAAGTATCCATTTCTAATGTTCCGTTTTCTCGAAAACAAAAATCAGTGGACAGTGGGCACATAAAATGGAAGCGAAAAAAGCCAACAAATTAACTGAGCAAAAAACATTAGAGCTCGTATCCCCATACTCACAGCCCTGAAGGTACACGAATAAAAACGGATTAGAGTTCACTCCAATGCAACGAACTATAATTTGTACTCCAATTCGCAAAACGTAAACCCACAAACACACACAAAATAGACGCCATAAACAGCAAAACGCTGCAAAATAGAAAGATAAAAATGCATACACAAAATGAACACAAATTATAGTTCGTTGCGTTCGAGTGAACTGTTTATTTGTTTATTTTAATACCTTTTAACTCTTTCCTTCAGGTCTTTTTTCAGTTTTAATAAATGTGTTATTTTATAAACATTGATATGTACTAGAATATTCGTTCGTTATGAAAATTCAATGTCGTTTTACGTTTTGTGTTATTTTTGTTTAGTTATTAAGTTTTCCTGTGGGCTTCTCGAGTCCCAGTCAGTCCGCATTATGTTTTTTTATGTTCCCCTTTCCTTCTCAACCAATTTGTGGTGGGAGTGATCCATGCATTTTGGATTGCTCGCTTGAAACTGGGGGAAGGGGGGGGGGATGACAAGATGATTACAGGATGCGCGCAGCAGTTCTTTCTAAAACATTTAAGAACTAAAGAATGGGACCTTCAACCAGGGCTTTGGTTGCCAGTTGATAGATGACATCAACTTCAATATCATACGTATAAGGAAAGGTAATACACCTTGGTGGATTACGTTCATTCCGTATAGTACTGCAGTTTGCAATTTAGCATTTTTTCTGGTGTGTATTCCAAGTTGCTTTGTCTAGTAGATTAAATTAAACTTGTGGTTATATTTCGTATGCCTTGCATTGCCAACAGACTAAATAATACTAAGGTATTTAATGAAAACGTATTTGGGGAGGGGGTTGCGGGGAGATTCGGCCTAATCATGACAACAAAAATTTGAAGGAATATTCGAATATTTTTTTTGTTAATATTCGAATATGCTTTTTCCCTATTCGTCCGACCCCTAACGTAAACATTGCTAGCGGTAGTAGATTTACTTACATAAGTAAAAACCAAAGACCTTCTTTTTCTTACTTACATAAGTAAGAAATCCACGCCTAGCCGTGGTTCTTACTAGTGGTGAGAGAACGGTTTCATTGTTGCAGCATTGTTGCAGCTGTGTGTCTTCATGATATAAATCCACTGCTGCAACAATGGTCCAACAATGAAAGAGTTGTACAATAGACATAGTATTAGCCATTGTATAGGGTAGTTTTGGAGCGCATGGCATTTGGCCGCGGCCACAAATAAAATTCTAAATGGAAATGGTTCACTAAGAGACGGAGTATCTTTTATTGCGGTTTTTTGTTACGGTACTCGAATTCAAACTAAATTATCTGTCCCACGACGATAAAATGGACAGTTATGTGTTCGTGAACACCATGGTAACTAAGTGATTGAATGATTAACGTTAACCGAGGTAGGGCCAAGTGAGGAGGGATGCGCTGTTTGGGTGAACGAAGCGAATGAAAATCAGCGTCAAACCGTGTCAATTTCGCTGACGTAACGGCTAATTAGGCAATGGTAAACGTGAAAATTATGAATGAGAAAATTTATAGATATAAAATTTCTCCAGACAAAAAAAGTACAAATGACGATTACACCGTCAGATCTTTTCTTCATTCACTGTCCTCTGAAAGGTGTGATACCCACCAAAACCCAAACTGGTATAAGAGAAGCCGCCAAGTTTCCAATAAGGGTCGGCCTTTCAAAGTAGTGATATCATTCAACCAGGGAAAGGCCGGCAGGGTTAATCCGATTAGTCAAGTTAACCGCACAGAATGTGCGTTGGACGTTAAATGAAAACTTAAAGAGGACGGTACACGAACTCCTTCTGAATTATCTGCCCCACGACGATAAAAGGGTATGCTTGTTATTAATTTATTTGGAAGCATTAGTGAAACGGACGTTTTATTTTATGTAGAATTACTGTTCTCATGTTAATTCTCATAGGGTAGAAAGACACGTCTACAGCTCATTAGGGAAAGTTGACAGATCTAAGGCCGCCCGTGCACTAAGCGACTTGGCCGCGCGGCCAGATCACTGCAGCCAATGAGAATGCTTACCGTTTATGTAAACCACGCACTAATCATTTTCATTGGCTGCAGCAACCTGGCCGCGCGGCCAAGTCACTCAGTGCGCGGGCGGCCTAAATATCTGCAGACAGGTAAAGCGTCATATGTGGAAGGGCCTTTTTCTAAAATGGGGGTTGCAGCTAGCAGCACGTGGCCCTCAAGTGGCTCGCACGTGCCAAATTATTGTTGTAACAGGTAAAGGTGATGATTAGACCGTGAAATTCGCTGTACATTTACAAGCCTATGCAAGTTCTGACCGTGTCAATTTCGCTGGCGTAACGGCTAATTAGGTCATGGCAAATTTGTAAATTATGAATGAGCAAATTTATAGACATAAATTCCTCCAGACAGAAAAGGGAGAGGGTTCGATTAAACTGTCTGATCCTTCGTTCGTTCACAGTCCTATTAAAGCAGTGATATCCACCCAAAACCAAAACTGGTATAAGAGAAGCCGCCAAGTTTCAAAAAAAGGTCGGCGTTTCAAAGTAGTGATATCATTCAACCAGGAAAAGGCCGCCAAGGTTAATCCTGTTAGCCAAGTTAATCGCACCTAATAATACTTTGGGCGTTAAATGAAAACTTGAAGATTGCTACCGCCAGTAGCATTATTCTAGTTTTCATTTAACTTTCGAACTATTAATAGGTCGATTAACTTGGCTAACAGGATTAACATTGGTGGCCTTTCCGTGGGTGAATGGTTTCATTACTTTGAAAGGCCTACCCTTTTTTAAAACTTGGCGGCTTCTCTTATATCAGTTTTGGTTTGGGTGGATATAGTGTACACGGCGATAGCTGCAAATATTGCAATATTTTTTGACCAAACTTGGCTAGAAAGTAGATAAATATGGAAGGTATATTTATACCCAAAATTTCGCAGGTCTGTGAAAGAATAAAAGTAGAGAGACACACGTAAATTTGAAAACTGTTCACTTGTTTTTGTTGTTGTTGTTCTTCTTCTTGTTCTGCAACGTTGCAGAAAAACTACTGCACCTACCTAAGGTCTGAAAAGTGATCTAAGCCAGAAATTCCAATGTCTTTCATTCTCAAAGAGACCACTTTTTTCAATTGGTCTAGCCATTCTTGAGTTAAGGGAACCTGAACGATCAGTTTTATTGTTTCATATTGTTTTAAACATTGTAACTAGGAAACAATGAATCAGCAAACGGCAGGCGCAAGGCATATTCTGAAAATAAAGAAATGCTAACAATGCTGGTGAGCCAATAATTATTCACCAGCATTATCATTATTACGAATTAGTTTATTAATACTCGGCGTTTGGTATAAATTTAAAGTGATATTAATTCCAGTTTTTAGTCGACATTACTGCATGCCATAAAAAAGGTACACAGATTAGGCCACAATGAAACAAAGCAACAAGTGTATCGTAAAAAGAATGGTTAAAACTCCACGGATAAAAATTGATGATTTTTAATTTAAATAACCAAATGGTGACTTATGTGTAGATTTAATTTTCGAGGGAAGTGCTGTGAATAGCAATGTGAATGTTGATAATTAAAAATGACAATCGCATTTGGCGGTTGGATTTGTTGAAATGTGTAATTTTGACGATGAATGTTTTCGTAGTGTTAAGCTTAGAAGTTAACTTGTGCGCAGTGTGATTCATATTTTTATGAAATGTGTTACATAAATAATTTTCGCTTCTGTCCTATTTTCATGAAAATGTCGGAGAATTCCATAGGAATTTTGTAGAAATTCTAGAGCGAGTTTTAAAGGGGAAATGTCAGTTATTAGACGCAAAAGGTTCCCGCTACTTTATTGTTATGACGATACATCATGTATGGTATATATCAACATTTCTGGACAGTCAAACGAAAGGGTTACTGTCAGGTAAAAAGCTTAAACGTCCTCATAGCATCTTTCCTCGTAATTAATTTAAGTTTTTCCGGCCTTCCTGGCGTTATCCGTTAAGGATGATTTCTCGGAAACCTATTTTCATGTATAATTCTGGTAATTTTTAGTGCAATGAAACAAGGGCATTTCTTTTTCAGAGGGGAAGAACCTGCAAAGCCGGTTTCCTCTCCCTTGCTTATTGTGTTGTATTTCCTAGGGGCTGGGCCTCCTATGGGCCCATATTCTATGATGCTGTGGCTCTTATCATATACACAGCGAACTGTAGTGTACTTATGTTCTTATTGATGTAGTTAAGCAGTGCTATTGTCACGTAAATCTGTATTTCTCAGGATTAGTGGTCTGGAAGGCTAGTGCCTAATTATGGTGCTTGGTGAAAATGAGATGGTGGTAACTCACAGGAAACACAATAACCCACCTGTGGTGAGAGTGCGCACGAGCTCTGGGTATAAGAAGCCCAGCAGCTTCTTCAGGCTTTACTCTTGGAGCTTGTCCCTAACAATAGTGGACTAGGCACGTCGCAATATATGGAGGAACCCTGTATTTTATGATTGGAAAGTCCCACTTTGCATAACAAGACAAAGTTTTTAGGATAGGGAACCATCTCCAAACCCATGTACATCACCAAAATGGCGGCCATTAATATTAAAATTTCGGCTCCCTTTAATGCGACGTTTAATTTTTTTTTGTCTAAAAGGCCTCAATTAGCACCACATTTATTCCTGTAAACATAATTGTTTACACAATATTTGGAAAAAAAGAGTAATTAAATATAATGGCCGCCATCTTAGTTTGTATTAATGTTAATATCTCAGGTCCCTCTAATGCGATTTTCAATATTATTTTTTTGAATTATTACTGTATTATCAATTATTACTGTATTGTTTTCCTGTAAACATGATCGTTTGCAAACATAAAAAAAATTGTAATTAATATAAATAAATACAATAATTAGCACTACATCTTCGTTCCGTAAACATGATCGATTCCACAATATTTGAAAAAACAGTAACTAAATATAATTAAATATAATAATTAGCACTACATTTTTTCCTGTAAACATGATCGTTTGCACAATATTTGAAAAAAAAAACATTAAGTATTATTTCTTTACTTTTAACATTTTTTATTGGTTGTTTTCACACATGTTTTATATTGACACCATTTAGTTAAATTGAGTGTCACAGAAGTAATCTATTATAATATTGTTTCAGGTTTGATATGATGAATGATAACTAATAAAGATGGCTATAAAGCGCCTCCAGCTGGCTGAACCTGTAGGTCAACCTGCACCTGTCTAACACTCTTGTGTCCAGAAAAACACAAAGCAAAATCACTGGTTGGTGCTGAATATGCCTAATCTTGGTGACAATCTAACAGAGTTTGACAGATTAAATGCAGTAACTTTAAGTATAAGCATTAAGAATTTTGATGAAGGTGGTGGCATTAGACACCAAGATTAAGCAAGACTTTCGTATCAAGCACCAATCTTTGATTTTGCATTGTGTTTTCCTGGGCACACAAAGTCGTCTCCAGTATTTATTTGACAGATGGAAGTATACATCATTCATCCAATCTGCCAAGGCAGTGCAGGTGAACATACAGGTTCAACCAGCCGGAGGTGCTTTGCAGCCATCTTTATTAGTGATCATTCATCATATCAAACCTGAAACAGTATTATATTATTTCTGTGACACTCAATTAAAATAACTGTTGTCCGTATAAAAAATGTAAACAATCAATAAAAAATGTTAAAAGTAAAGAAAATTATATTTAATTAATGTGTTTTTCCAAATATTGCACGAACGATCATGTTTACAGGGATAAATGTAGTGCTAATTAAGGCTTTTCAGATGGAAAAAAAAATTCAAAATCACATTAGCGAGACTGTGATATTAACATATTATGCACGTGTTAAGTGCTGCCTATGGACGTTTTCTTATGGCCGTGTCAGTATGGTTCAGTGAAGGACCTCCGTCTTTGGTTTCAAATGTCATGGGTTCGATTCCCCACTCAGGCAGTCTGACATTCAAGTTCAAAAGGCAACGTAAATACGTTTGCTTCTGTATTTATTTAATAGCAACCAAGATGGTGGCCATTATATTTAATTATATTTAATAAATGTTTTTTTCAAATATGTGCAAACGATCATGTTTACAGGAAATAATTTAGTAGTAATTGAAGCCTTTCAGACAAAAAATAAATATTGAAATTCGCATGAGAGGAAGCTAAGATATTAACGTAAATACGAACTAAGACGGCAGCAATTATATTTAAATACTGTTTTTTTTAAGTGTAGTGCTAATTAAAGCCTTTCAGACAAAAAAAAATTAACGTCGCATTAGAGGGAGTAGAGATATTAATATTAATGGTCGCCATCTTTAATGGCCGCCATCTTGGTGTTGTACATGGTTTTGGAGATGGCTCCGTATCCTAAAAACTTTGTCGTGTTACGAAGTACAAGTATGCAAAGTGGGAGTTTCCAATCATAAAATGGTTAGGGTTATTTACTCTAAGTAGTGTAGTTTGCCCGTATCCACAACAGCTCGGCTACTTTCTACAATACTAATTCTTATCGTCTCATCTGTGACGTCACAGATGAGATGACGTATTGGGTTAGTGTTAGTATGACTATGCATTTTTATAGTGACTTGCACTTTTTTTATTAGATTTTGCGCGGCGTCTACCTCCTTTGAAG
>JAHWFP010020308.1:0-45843 GCA_023313725.1 Lithobius niger
ACTTGCATTATTTCTTGTGTGGAGGCCAAGAAGCAAAGTTGCTTTCCTTCCTTGTATGTTTGTTTGTGATCTTTAGGTCACCACTGAGAAGGATTGAACAGCTACTTAGCTCGGCTGGAGCCTGTAGCCAGTACCCGCCTGGCGCTTGGCTAGTAAACAGGATGTCCTGGGTTCGAGTCCCAGTCGGGGCAGGTGTCCTTTCTTTCTTTCTCAGACTAGTGTATTGTGTATCCTCACAAGGATGCAGACTGCTTGCTTCATTTACCCTTTACCTTGTGATTTCTTTCTTTATATGAAAAGAAAGTTCTAGGAAAATAACAACAACAAACAAACAAACAAACAAACAAACAAATTTTTCCTCTTTTTATTAATATTTTTAAACTGAGACCAGGACGTTGAAATTATAGCTATTCATATTATTTATAGTATTAAAAAAACGTTTAGTTGGAGCGATGGAAAAAATAAACTCTACCTGCGTTTACTGTGCTCAAACGTTTCCTGCCCGCAAAAGATTGATACCATACCTCGTAGCGACACACATGAAAATAATTACCCACCGGAGTGTGATTGCTTCGAGAAGGAGTTTTGCTGTAGAGACGATCCCATCCTCTGTGAACAAGTACAAGAAAGCTGTGCACATTATAGATCCGTTGTACCTTTTAATGTTGATGCGAAGAGGCATAGAAACTTTACTGTACGAATGTGTCTGGCAATTAGTGAATTGCAGAGCTCAAATTGGTTTAGGAGTAAGTTTTGAATGAAATGGCCAAGAAATATCCACTGGATTTCAGTCCTGCTACTCCCCCATATATAATTCATTAGATATTCCCAAGTTACTGGATGCAGCTTATGCTAAAATCCAACGTTCCATCGACGAATTCGCCGAAAGAGGGAGTGGTTGGGTGATAAATCGCTCCTACGAACTCACAATTCGAGTAGCAAAAATCGACCCGCTCAGACCGGGCTCTTACATTCCTATGACCACAAAATTTAAAAAAAAGTGCAAGTGTGTAGTCAACGTTCAAAATTTCTCAGACCATAAATACTTCTTGTATTCAATTCTGGCTGCCAAACACAAATTAAGCATGTTGAATCCGAAAGAATATGCAATACTAGCTGTACCCCTGGCATAACATACGCCGGTCTAGCCGTTTCCCGAATACCTAATTACCGGTTGGATTAGCACCGACACCCTCCCCGTCTCTATCCCCCCCCCATGCATCATCCTGCCTTCCTCCCCCACATTCTCCGATTGCATGGTCAGATTGAGCCACCTCCCTGGTCACCCCTTTCTCGCTTGAATTTCAGTAACACACACACACACACACACACACACACACGCACACATATGATGAATTTGCTCAGTGCCACCCAAGCCCACTATATATAGATATGATTGAACGGTAAATTGTTCAATGCTGGACTTTCCAACATGGCTGGACCACATTGACGCATTCGAGATGGCCAACAAAGATTTATCGATTAATGTGATTGCTTATACGAAAGAAAACGATTTGCATCCCCTTCGTGTGAGCACGAATTTTAAAGGCCAACCTGTAGATCTTCTTTAAATTACCGACGAGTCGACAAATTTTCACTACTGCGCCATCGTGGATTGTGACCAATTTCACCGACACCAGAAATCAGGAAGCAACCAAAAATATTACTGTCGAAATTGTTTTCCAGCTAATGGAAAGGCATTGTTAAGTGACAAACACAAACTGGAATGTAAAAGAACCAATCCATCACCTCAAGCACTTAAATTCTTAAAACCGGGCGAAAACATTTTATAGTTTGAAGCTTTCAATAGAAGAAACGTTCACCCCAAAATCATATACGCTAATTTCGAGTGCCCTCTGAAACACGTTTCTTCCTCTAACAGCTCCGGGAAGAAAATCAACCACCATCAACCTTGCAGCTTTGGCTACATCGCAGTGGGACCAGAGAAAAATAGCACCTTTATTACCTCGGAGAGGATGCCGTTGAACAATCCCTCGATCGGTTGGTGATTGCAGCGCATGAGTATGACGAAATATTAAAAAGAGTCCAACTACTATGTCTCACTCCGGACCAAGAGGCTGATTTTAACCACGCTGTAGACTGCATCTACTGCAAAAAGCCATTTGGTTCAAAAGACGACAAAGTCCAGGATCACTGCCACGTTACCAGTCAGTACAGAGGAGCTTTTCATTCGAGTTGTAATCTGAATGCCCGCGAGAGCATCACGGTCTCCCTGGTATTTCACTACCTCGAAGGTTACAATATGCATTTACTGGTAAGAACCATGCACAAGTATCTGGGAAAAGTAGAAGTCCTCACGAGAAATACAGAAAGATTCATGAGCAAGACCATCACCACTGAAACTGGATGGGATGAAATGAAAAAAAAATGGTACATTTGGATTAAGTTTATAGACAGCTTTAATTTTCTCTCCTCTTCGCTGCAAAATATGATGAAGAGACATAAACATGATTACAAGTTTAGGATGGTGAAGGTGTTCTTGAAAGCTGGTGGGAAGGACAAATGGCTCCTTCCCGACGTCGCGGAAATGACTGCCGTGGATTTGTTAACCCATAAGGTATACTACCCTTACGAATACGTTTCCAGCATGAGTGTGTTCGAAGAGGAGTCTTTACCACTGAAAGAAGAATTTTATCCCAAACTCAAAGAAGAAGGCCTAACTGACAAACAATACGATCATGCTAAAAAGTTTTGGAGTATGCTGAAAATCAAAATGTTTTCCTCTTACCACGAAATATATCAGGTTACCGACTGTTTGCTTTTGGTAGATATTTTCGAAGAATTCCACAGGATCTGCTTGCAAAACCACGAATTAGGTACGTGCTAATATGTCTACACCCCAGGGTTTAGCTGGACGCCAGCTTTAAGGTGACCAAGTCAACGCTGAAACTATTTACTCACTCTAGCAAACATAACTTCATTTCATCGGGAATATGGGGAGGAGTTAACTTTATTTATCGAAGGTGGGCGGAGGCCAATCATCCGTACATTCCCGAAACGTACGATCCAACAAAACCTAAAAGGAACATCATCGATTGAGAATTCAATAACGCTTACGGTTGGGCCATGAGCCAGATGCTGCCTTACGACGGCTTTAGGTATTTTACTAAAGATGAGATTCGAGCTTTCGACGTGACTAAGATAGCAGACACGTCGTCGGAAGGATACATCCTGAAAGTAGACCTGGATTACCCAAACGAACTTCACAAGCTCCATAACGACTACCCGCTTGCTCATGAAAAATTTGAGATAGAAGAAGAATGTGTATCAGACTATTCGAAATGTTTGTTGCAAGGAAAACCGGTGAAATCTGTCGTGAAGCTACTGGCCAACCCACTGAGGAAGAAGTGGTGCATAATTCACTACCGTAACTTAAAATTCTACCTCAAACACAGCTTGGTTCTTCGTCGCGTCAGGAGGGTGCTGAGTTTCAACCAGAAGCTCTGGTTGAAACAATATATAGATTTTAATATTGCAAAACGAAAGGATTCAAAGACGGAGTCTGAAGGGGAAGTTTACATGCTTTCAAATAATTCGGTGTTTGGAAAAACCATAGAACAGAAACAGAAAAGACTGAACGTCAAGCTATGCACCGACAGCAAGCATGCCATCAAGTGTTCCACCAAACCCAATGCCGATCCATTTCAGATGTTGCACGATATCCTGGTTCAGAGCAACTCGGAAGTATGCAAGGTGACGTGCGATATTAATACTTACTCGGGGTTCGCCACACTAGAGTTGGCCAAACTCCTCTACGAATTTCACTACCTGTACATACAGTCTCAATATGGAGAACGAGCAAAACTGCTGTTCACATACACGGACTCGCTGTGCTATTCCATCGAAACCGAGAACGTGACTCAGACATGATTAAAATCATGAGTAGATTTGACACTAGCAACTACCATCCTCAACACGCACAGTTCTGCAACGTCAACAAGCCAGTGTTGGGATAGATGAAAGATGCCACGAAGGGAGTGCCAATAAAAGAGTTTGTGGGGTTGAGTAGCAAGATGTATTAGCTTGCGGCATTCCAAACCGAAACGAAAAAAGCGAAGGGGATTTCCAAGAGATTCATGGAGAAACACTTAAGCCAAGAAGATTACAGAGCTACTCTCCATTTGAACCCCTAACAAAGAGGGAGCTGGTACAAGATTGCCAGAGACAGCCATCACCAGCTCGCCACGACCGTGGTGAATAAATCCCTACTATCACCCTACGACAACAAAAGATTCCCCTTAATCGAAGTAGAAACTCTTGCAATCGGACATCTCTGCAGTAAATATATTGATTACTATGAGGATGGTTATTATTTCAGTCAGGCTTCGTTCATGGAGTCTTTGACACGCGATGAAGAAGTATGGTCAGTATCGTCATGGGACTCGGACGCTGTAATCACCGATGAAGAGGCGGAGTTTCAGTGGAACAGAGGATAAAAGAAGTTGAAAATGTCGATGTTCGAGAAGCAAAGATAAGGAGATTGCGGATAAGGGAGAGTATGCAGTTGAAAGTGCAAAATCCAGAAGAGTGGGGGAAGAGAGCTAGGGATATACGAAGACGGTCAGATAAGGAGAGGCACGCCACACTAACTACTATCCAGAAAAGGAAAAAAACTGCAGAAAAAGACAAACGAACGAGAATCACGGAAGAGGAGAAAATAGTGTTCAGGGAAAAAATAAGGTTGGCTCAAAGAAAGTGAAGAGAGAAAAAGAAACTGATGGCTCGGTGATGACAGGCTAACCTGCTGTAACAATGTTTTGTTGCATAAAATAATTTTGATCTGTAATAATGTTTGTAATAAAACATTTTTTTTATTAAAGAACAAACTCTAAGATACATTCTCATCATGGGTGTCACTAGCGGTTATTTTATGCTGAGTAAATACCTCAATGTCAAGATTGAAAGCGGACTGACTCTCGTTTTTAACAAACAGGCAGGGCTTACCACTGAGTTGAGACTCAACTCATTGGAATAGACCTACCTATACTGACTGGGCGAAAAGATTAACAATTTTGTACTCAATCAGTGGAGGGAGAAATTGCAGTCCAAGGAAAAAGAAGAAAATAAGTTTGCCTGGAAAGGTTGGGAAAGCACGGACGAGGGTGTATGGAAAAGCGTTACGGATCCCACTTGAAACAGGTCTTCCAAACAATTGGAGCTGTCCATACGCAAAAAAACATATGCTGGCAATAATGTTGGAACTGTCCAAACTCGACAGCAGAAACAAAATGAAATTCTTGTTGGATTTTAAAATGAAAGTGCTTCGTGTCGGAGAGGAGCAAAGAATCGGAGTACGATTTACAAATGACGACACGCAAGTGCACTTTGTGGAATTCGACCCTAAAACAACGGCGGTGGTTACTTTGTTGCAACTTTCGTTTACGGAATGGTCTGAGCACTACAAACACTTTGCGAACATCGATAAACTCTTGGGGAAAGTTTCCGAAGGGGAGAAAACGAATAAACGCTTCAACTGAATGCAGTACCGCCGGCGTCCAAAAAAGAAAAACATTTCTCCATTCAATAATTTCTCGGTGTGTGGATCGTGTACTATTAACGAAGTTTAGAAAAGGTCTCGCGGGCAGTCTTGAAGCCATAGCCAGTATTGTAGTAGGTCTCGTTGAAGCCAGAGTCAGTACTGTAGTAAGTCCTTTTGAGGGACCCTGGCTTCGATAACAATGGAAGACAATGGCTTTCGAGTACACCCGTAATTATTATTTACTTCCTCTACTTACGAGCCTTAACTTGCCTTCTCTACTTTGGCAAATACAAAGAGGAGGGTTGATTAGGATGATCTTATTCTACATCATTATTTTCTAAGGTTTTAAAGTTGTTACAGAGCCCAATTCACACTCTGAATCTCAATTTAAATTGCATATGCCAACAATTCGATGATGTGTCGTTAAGAATTCTTAGCATGTCAACTCTTTCCATTACAGAGCATCCTCCCAAACGATGTAGTTGGTTCCATTACCAATAATGAATTAAAAAAACAAATAGAATGAATTTATTTATGTAGAAAAAATCTTGAATATGTTTAAACTCGTCACTCCTGGACGACAACCCCATAATTGTTGTGCTGATTTTGGTTGCTTGTTATTGGTTGCAATCAAGTATTTTCTCAACCCTCAGCTAACCCGTAACCACCTAGATATGAAAGTACGCCTTCAACGTATAACAGCAAAAAACTAAGTCCCAGCGCGAGCTTTGTGAGGGGGGGGGGGGCCGTGGACCCCGAGCCAAGCGAGCAATCACAGCCCAGTGGTCAGCGTCGTCGACTCCAAACCAAGAGAATGTCGGTTCGAATCCGAGAACCGACCCCAGTACCAGACATACTCTAAAAAAGGGTCTGAAAGTTTTTTCAGGCGGTTATGGGTTATTATTGATTTGCTTTTTTAGCTTTTACTTGCTGTAGAAATTACTTAAAGTCTATAATGTTATTACTTTAATTAAACATTGACTTGTCTTACTATTCTATTTGTAAATAGTTTTTTTTCCTCTGTGAGGTACTGTCACTTTCCTTACAGCAAAATGATAGTGGTTGTTACTAATAATTAAATAAATAAATAAATAAATAGTGTAATTGCTGTCATGATAACGGTACCATTTACAATCCAAAATGTTAAACATTTACAGCGACTATTAAAATTTCATTGGCTTCTGGAATTTAAACCAAAATCTGAAGAAAATAACTAATGGCTTTGGCCAGGCCAACCAACAAACAACGTACACTGAACCAACAAACTACTATTACCCGGCATTATTCATTTTAATTATTTGAAGGGAGTTGATTTGGAAAAAAGCAAATCATTTGTCACCTAATTCCACTGAAGTGCTCTTAATCCATCCTTAGCTCACCTGGCTACATAATGAACGTTAAGTTTTTTTTCTGTTAAGACTAGTATGCTATGACAACTTCTTGAATCCATTGCAAAATACTCGGAAAGAAAGAAAATAGTGCGTATGTTGCATACATAGACACCGAGTTTTTTTGCATTCCCAACTTCGCATTACGATCTTCTCAGACCTTATTGACAGCTTTCATTACACGAATAGCACTAATTCCTAAAGTGTGTAGATTAACTTAGTACACCTCAGTGATTCAGGCTTTAAACAGAATAATTCAACCAAAGCTTCCCAAGAAAGAAATGCATTTTCCCGTGGCATAAAAAAGCCAGCCACATAAAACAAGAAGGTTATTATTGACCTTCCCAGACCAAAGGACGCGCCATTAATAATACTTTTTACCGAAATTATCGTATGCTTTGCATGGGCATTGGTTCAACATGTGAAACAATTACGTTGTTGTGGTATTTTCCGTTTCAAGGGGATACAAACCTGTGCATGGTATCGAAATATGAACAGTGCTGTACTGTACTACCTGGCTATCCATAGAATTAAATTTGAATGATCAACTTTTAAGTTAATGGGTTACTATCAGCATTCGTGAAACATTTTCCTCTTAATGCGATGCCATTTTGTTCCGTAACAAACTTACTTTAATGTTTTACTTGCTATCTTCTGTTTGACTGCCCTTTAATGCTGCGGATATTGAACAAGCCAGTGACAGTACTCAGAAAATGACATCCGGCTATTAAATCGTATGAATCTAAGGAAAAAAATGTGGCCAATCATAAGTCTTTTCAGATTTAAAAAAAGTCAAAATAAGCAAAAAAAGTATTACATTAAGATTAGGAACTGTGGCATTATGTAATAAACACTGCTATCCAACTTTACAAACATTTTTTACAGTGTAATTGGCTGGAAAAAAAATGATTTAGCTGTTTTGTTAACAACAGAAGGCTAATTGTTAAACCAGAACCAGTTTTATTGCTAAATATCTAACTATTAATAACGTTTTTAAAAACTTTTAGGGGGTAAACTAAGGATTCTTAATATACAAAATTCGTAATGAAGTTAGCCTTCAGTTCAATGGCTTAAGAGTACAGCGGTGCTTTGCTTGTATTTCTAATGAAACGTTTCAATTAATAAAAGAACAAAAAAGTATGATGTTTGAATTTTTTTCGGAAAATCTCACCATAAGCATTCTGCACATATAAAAAAGCGAAGTTGCTCTAGGCATGGACATTCTGTTTTCTGTTAAATAACGGGTAACTAATTACATCGTTTTCGAGTCTTTCTTTCTATCATCTATAGGTCACTCCCGACTTCAGCATGCTGATAAACTTGGAGAGATAATATGACCTTGGCAAGACACCTGACGCAAAGTCCCCTTATCAAATATAAAGTTTAAACAACTTGTGAATAATTTGCTCTTTGTTACAGGTTTTTTTAGAGGTATCTTTGGTTAACTTGGTATACTTTTCCAAACAAAAATAAATTTCCTTTTCGTGCTAATTGTACAAATCCGAACAAATATAATTTCATCTTTCAACTACAAAGAAGTAGGCTAAGACATAAATAAATAGACATAATTCGCTATAAATAATGTACAGGAAAATTGGAAATAAGCAAGTAGATAAGTGTCCATATTGGTAAAGGAAGTATAGCTTTGAACTGGATATGGACTAGTTCACCAGTTCGAATCCGGGTCACTTCACTTCAATGAAATGTAGGTACTTACAGGTGGATTGCTACGTTATTGTATTGCGTGAGTTTTTCTGATGGATTATTTCCAATTTTCCTTTTAAATAAGACATAACGGCCTGAAAGGATACCTGGATAGAGCAAACCCATAAATCTTAACAGATAAAACTGTTAAGAGAATTTTTTTTTCAAACTTTCATATGCAACAGCACATACTAATAATTCTAAAAAATTACCAAGAGAATGTATGCAGCAAGAAGTAACCAAAAATTCTGTTAAACCAAACAATGAGATATGAACTAAAACATGACGTATTTTTTCTAGCATGGTTGGAAGATAAGTAAACACACGAGCATTTGAAATCTGTTCTTCTACACGATCACCACAGTGTGGTATGTTTGCTTTAACCACTAAAATGTTTTTGTAAACTGACTTAAAACAGTGTGACTTACCGTTTTCGTGACAGTTGGGTTTAGCTTTTTGTGTGTGCACTATGCAATGTTGTTTTATCTGAAAAGATGTTTAAATGTAAAAAGGTTAGCGTCATGGGAAGTATGACAAGCATACACTTTGGTTAATTGAAAACCAACTACAAGATAAGAACAATTTGTTGCACTCTCCTGTTACTTGTTTCAGGGTATTTCGTAAGATTATTTCTGGAAGTGGAGGAGGAACCTGACATAAAGTCTCTAGAAAAATCTTGAGAAATAAAGAAATTGATCTACTAGGAAGGAATATAAGAAAATCGTGTGTCAGAAATTGGCACTCGTAGTAATATTATTACGTGTAGTTTCAGCCTGCAAAAGAATTATAAAATTTACGTAAATGTACAAAACAGTTTTGGGTGTACTTCCATTCAACCATTGTTATATTCTTGGTAGGTATGATAGGCTGTTGTTATTTCACATATTTTCACAAAACATACGTCAGATCGTACGTCACACTGAAAAAAGGACAGAAAACATCCTTCTGCCTCTTGCTTGGGTGGTGTACTAAAATATGCAATGAATTTGTACACCCTTTTCCGCTGAGAAATAACCTTGGGCGTACAGGTTGCACGTCATTCACCTGGTGAGTGAATAGTATTTCTACTTCGATTCAAATTAATCTTAATGGGGAAAGGCATTGTACAATAAAGTTGTGCATGATTAAAGTTTTTCGATCCTCCTCCCAAACTGACGATCAAAAATGAATCGCCATTAATAATCCTGTATGACGACTATACACAATACACACAAGAGTCTAGTTTGTCTAGATGCTTATTGGGCTTAATAATTTTAATTTTTTTCACCGTTGAAGTTCAATGCTGGGTAATACAGTAGGCTAAGTTACCTAAGATGGACAAAAGCTTGGCGTTTTAGCCAGGATTTCCAGCATATCCAAAAATCTTAGCAACAGAAAAAAATACACTTACAGTATCAATTGGAATATAAACTATGAAACCTCAAATCGCCACAGCATGAGTAAACAGTGTGTATAAAACGAAAGAACCAGCAGATGACGTGTTTATTCTGCAACACGGAACAATAAGGTTGCTTCGTGTAATAAGATCCCGATCTGTTGTGAGGTAACCTGGTTCCTTTGGTCAGTAACAGCAACAAATGGAGATAAATTTGAGATTTTAGTAGCTAAAATATGTTTAAATTTAGGAAGCAATTTTAAAAGTCGTAGAAAAAATTTCTGAGTTCCAAACAGAATGTGTCAGTCAGTAGACTTACAGAAATTTAGGCTTTCTAATATCCTAGGCCATCTAGTTAAAGCACGAAAGAGTCAATAATAGTCGGGGATTGACTACAAAGCAAGTAATAAATAATACAATCACAGTGCAAGTCTTTTTGTATTAACGAGTAAATTTTTGGTTGAGGATTATTAATACATTGCATTGAGTTATATACCTCGACTGAAACGAGCATATGTTAATACAACCTTTAGTGAATAGTTTTGGGACACTATAGTATTTTCGGTCAGTACTTTTACTTAAGTTTTCTAGAATAAATAGGAACGAGAGCTTGTTAACATAGATAATAATACCTATCTTTTCGCAGAATAAATTAAATAACTTGGAAGAATTCCACTGATGATCATGCTCTTGATACTGCAGCTGACCACATACTAACGAAGTATCTTACACTAACACCAGTTTCGTTTTCTTCTCTTCTTTGCTTTAACCCGAATGGTTGTGAAACAGGTTATATGTGCCAGGTTATATGACTCCATCTCTGAATGAATTGCATATTTAATCGTTGCTATAAGAATACAATTATATTTTTTTTACTGCCGGTGCTATACGGAACTTTTGGAATGAAGCTTGATTTGTATCTTTTCTATTTGCTTTTGTGAGCTTTTTAGTGTGTTGTACGAATCTAAAGTTCATAGTAAGGTAATTTATTAAGTAACACACGCCAGCAAAATTTTTGCAACATAAAATATTGTGGCTAAGATTGGAATTCAATCACCTTTTTGTGACAACATTCTAATAATAATAATAATAATAATTAATAATAATAATAATTTATTTCAAAATAGTTACAATCGTAACCCTCGAAACTGCATTGCTACAGTTTGTGTGAGTTTTAAAAAATAATAATCTAGTAGAAAACAATTTTAAATTACACTTCCAAACATACACCCCACATGAGTCGGTTACAACAATAATACACTTATACATTTTGAATAACACTTATACACTTATTTTTTATATTTCAAGTAACATTATGTACATTATTTGTTTATAATTTATCATCAAGGAAGAAGACGTCTTTTATACTTTTCTTGAACTGCCCTTTATTTGAACAATTTAGTAGTTCTTTTGGAATTTCATTAAAAATATTTGGTATAAAATATTGTCGGCTTCTCTTCCCGTAATTATTTTTCCAAGCTGGCAGTTTATAAATATTTTTTACAGTTCTTATTTCACCCAATTTGCATGTTTTGGACTTAAATTTATTATCAAAATAATACTTTGTTAGTATAACAAAATTTTTTATTTGCTTTACATTCATAATTTTATTTTGTTTGAAGATTTGTTTTGTTTTTATTTTATTTTTTTCTCCAAATAAGATTTTAATCAGTTTGTTTTGAATTTTTTGAAGTCTCTCAAGTAAATATTCAGAAGCATGTCCATAGATCTCTATACCATATCTTATTATGCTTAACACCCATGCATCAAGTATAATTGTCTTTTGTTTATTATTTAGTAAATGTCTTAATCTATATATCTTAGGGCATATTTTTCTTAGTTTAGTTATTGTTCCTTTTATCTGAGTTTTAAATGACCAATTTTTATCAATTTCTATTCCTAAATATTTCATAGTTTGTTTTTTATCTAATTTTATGCATTTATCACTACATGTATGTATGTAATTTTTATATTTTAAGTTTTCACAGTCTCCAAAGTGTTTTATTATCCATTTTTTATTTTTTATTTTCATTTTTGGGACTGTAATATCCATTTGTACTGTCTTTTCATTACTTATAAACAATTCATTTTCAATATAATAATCATTTATTATGTTAAAATCATGTTGTAAATTGTATATCATATCATTATAATCTTTATTAATAGAAATCAAAGCTGTATCGTCAGCAAACATGAAAATGTCAGCAAACATGAAAATGTAATAATAATAATAATAATGATAATAATAATAATTTTTATTCGTAAAGAGAACGAATGGGTTCATGGATGGACTTGGCAGTCACTGACACCTGGCTCTAAAGTAAAATTACACAAATAAAAAAGAAACCTACACTGTGCTTAAGTAAATAAAATGCATAGTTTACAATAAAAATAAAATGAAGCTAGAAAAAATTGACGGGTCTAAAGGAATCCCAGTCGTTAAGTTATACATGCCATAAAATGAAAGCATTTATCATAAAAAGAAACATGGATGTTCCATAACCAGGTGTAGCAAAACTGTGTCCTCTTTAGAAAAAAAAAAAAGATGCAAATAGCAAAGAGTAAAACAAAAAGTATGTAAAATAAAAATGGTAAAATACAGTTAAACTCAATAACTTTTCAAAAATCTTGATAAGTCAACCAATTTTAAATTCTTCTTAAAAACAGACACAGAACAGGCATTACCCAAATGAGATGAGAGAGAGTTCCATACTGCAACTATTCGCTGTCCGAAGAAAAACTTCCGACAGTCCATAGCCTCTCCAACAATTAACTTAAAATTATGACCTCTCGTTACACTATTGTTACGAAGATGAAACATCTCAGAGTAGTTAAAGTCCCTGGTACAGTGCAGAATTTTGTACGTCATGACCATATCGGCCCTTAACCATCTTAATGCAAATGAATCTAAATTGATTTTTGCTAGTCTTTCTTTGTAAGTTAGATTTTGTATTTCAACCAAGCATTTCTAAAGAGTCTCTGTACTTTCTTTATTAAATCGATGTCACCCAATAAGTGGGGGGACCAAACAGGACTCGCGTATTCCAAAATTGAGCGAACCTAAGCAGAGATCAAAACTGAGGTATTTTTAGAAGTAAAACAGCGTTTGGTCATAGTTGCTTTACATTGAGCTGACCAAGAAACAAAATTGTAATGTATTCTAAATTTAAGATCTGATGTGAACCACACTCTTAAGTCTTTTGTTTGGGTAACCGGGGTAAGGGAATGCCACTTGGAATGTATAACAAATGCTTGTTTGATCTACCAATATAGAAAGAGCTACATTTAGTTGCAGAAATCGGTAACTGCCAATCTTCCAACCAGGTAAAAAGTGAGTATAGTGCTGCAGAAAGTCTGATGTAATCTGAAGAATCAGTAGAGGGACCAATTAATTTAACGTCATCGGCAAACTATTTTAGGATGGTGGAACTGCCACTACACGTTAAATCATTTAAGTACAACACAAATAGCAGGGGTCCTAAAATAGACCCTTGTGGGACTCCACTAGTAACTGGCTGCTCACCTGACAGTGTGGTGCCCACAACCACCTTCTGTGTATGCCCAGATAAAAACTCTTCAATCCAAGAAACAAGCTTATTAGCAAAGCCATATTTCCTTAGTTTTGTAATTAGTTTAGTAGGGGTAACAGACTCGAACGCTTTGGCAGAATCTACAAGGAGGACGTCAATTGGGATGCCGTTGTCAGTGTTCTTTGTCCAATCTTCAAGAACTTTAAGTAACTGCAAAACAGCTGACGTACTTGGATGTAAAATTCTATCGACATTTTACATAAATATTTTTCTTCACAAAACATATTTACTTGTAATGCTCTAGCAAGAATATTTCACGGTAAATAGAGTCAACATTTATTTGAGTACATCATAACCGAACAATTCCTACTGAATATTTAACATATAATGGTTTACTAAGACTTTTTTACCGAATTTGTTGACGAGTTTATGCTAGAGATTAATGTCCTGGAATTATATAGTTATATCATGCTTATATTGGTAAGAAAAATATTTTTTGGCAGAGTGAGTAAAGCGAGCTTTGTGTAAGCTGTAATGGACACTGAATTTTAATTTGTTGTTTGGTTGGCTCCATGTTTATAGTGTGTGTGGAGACCAAATGAAATGGCAGATTGCTCTGAAACTTAAACTGCTAGAAAACCCCAAAAGTATTGCTCATCTCGAATTTGACATAAATTGATCATTTATAATCCACGAAATTGTGATTTTTCGAAATTTTCGATCGAACACTCACTATTGTATATTTAGACTCTTGAATAGTTAAGGTATACTGACGAAGCATACATCATGCTGCTGGTAATCATGTGAACTTTTAATAACAGACAAAATAAATCATCGTTGCTTCCTCATAGCTAACAATATTTTTCAATGTTACTCAACGAAATAATACAATTAGACAATCACATATAACCACTAGAGGAAGGCAGGATACCGAATATGCTTGGAGGAATTTTCTCAACATGGTGACCAAAGTGGCTCTTACAGTATCAATTATTGGAATCTCAACTGTGAAACCTCAATTCGCCATTTCATGAGGAAACGGTGTGTATGAAACGAAAGTTACAGCAGATGACGTGTTTATTCTGCAACACGAAACAATAAGATTGCTTCGTGTAATATTTTTAAGATTCCTTGTTCCTACGTAACTAAACTCAACCCCGTGTTACAAGGATGATAGGCCTTTTCTCCAACACAAACCTCTGATGGTCTAGCTTAATCAATAAAAATGGTAGCTAGAAATCAGGCCTAAAAGTTCTGAAAGTTTTACAATTATTTAAATGCTATCGTCACACCCAAGCTAACACCGGGTGATCTACGATATTGGTAATGTCATCTTTAAAAATATTAGCATTTACAGTTTGTGTATGTGCTGATGATGTACATTTCAACAATGTCGTAACTGGTGTCGTTGGCAACCAATGATCTTTTGAATCTTTTGATTATTGTAAAGTACTAAATCGTTATTGATGGTTGTTTTGCTTGCTGTTGAATGCTTTATTGTTAATATTTTAAATCTAGGAAAGATACTCAGCAATAAATATAAAAAAATGTAATTTAATATCAACTAGATCTCATCCACAAAGATCTCTAGACAGATTATTTTGCCCTTGTTTGGGCTTGTCATTAGAGAAAACGTTGTAGGTGAGAGCTAGGCTATGCTAGGCATTTTAAGGGCAAATGACAAGGGCGAAACGAATACGGTTTCAGCAAGCGAAATAGCAGAAACGTCTGCTTTTTTGGGGCTCCATTATACTGAATGGTTTACACCCAGGCCTAGGACGATTATTACCAATTGATCATTTAATATCAATTAGCTGGGTGTCAACCATTCAGTAGAATGGAGCCCCAAACAAGCAGACGTTTCTGGTATTTCGCTTGCTGAAACCGTATTCGTTTCGCCCTTCTCATTTGCCCTAGCAAGCGTAGCCTAACTCTCATCCACAAAGTATTCTCTACTGACGAGCCCAAACAAGGACGAAACAGTCTGTGTAGAGATCTTTGTGGATGAGAGCTAATTGATATTAAATGATCAATTGGTAGTAATTGTCCTAGGCCTGGGTGTCAATCATTCAGTAGAATGGAGCCCCAAACAAGCAGACGTTTCTTCTATTTCGCTTGCTGAAAACGTATTCATTTCACCCTTGGAAAAAATGTAATCAGGTGGCAGTCTCTTTGCCAGCTTAACCAGCGGTAGCTAATGCAGCATTTACTTTTAAATGGCGGCGATAGCGGAAAGAGGCTACAAATATCGAAACAGGAACTAAAGGTAGGAGCAAACAAATCCTCTTAAAAATAATAAAACTTAGCTTAAGCATAACTACAATAATAAAAGCTAAAATCTGGAAAAACGCCAGCAGAGAGTTTCATACAAAAAGGCAAAAAGTATAAACGTAGCTGAGTATTGCCCCAGATTTTTAAGGAACATTATCAAACATTGTGAAGTCATTAAAATGAAAGTAAATACATATTTAAAATAAATTTCTATTTGTCCCACCTACAATACAATAGCCCAGAGACAGTCTCTTTATAAATTAAAATATGCAAAATTGCAACAAGTTACCAAAAGTTTCAGAATAACATACTGACCGTATTATAATTAACTCGGCTGAATTCCAAAAATCAGGTTATCAACGTACAACTTCTGCTAACATTTCAAACCACAGAAGAGCTGCAATATATTAGAACGTATGGAAGTTGCTTTCATTGAGAATGCCAGGAATACGTCTATTGAAATAATTAAAGGTCAGCAGAATGCAGTAAAATTAGACTAAAGGGTAAATTGACAGTCCTTTTGATGCCATTGCCTTGTTGTATAATGATAGGCAATGAATTGCATAAGGTACACCACAAATGCTCGGCGGGATGAATGAAAGAAAATTGTTACCGTATTTGGAAACTTGCTACCGAAAACGAACACATAATTAACAAAAAGAAATCAACGACCTAGGTGTCTGTTTTCTATCTGAGCTGCAATTATCTGTTGCATCGACTTAAATCGTAGATCATCAATTGTTCGGATCTGTGTTAAATCCAGAAAACACACACAAAGTTGTGGTTATATACTATTTATGTCTTTCCCCATTGGAATGTGCAATTCCTGTTTGGTCTCCATATATACTTAAGAATATGTCCACTTGGACCTCAGCAACGTTTTAGAAAGTTCTTACAAGGTAAGCGAGATATGCAGTACTGTGAACGTCCTAAAACAACTTGGGTGGCTCTCTGCATTCCCATACTAAAAGAAGATCGAATCTCAGTGCGTAACTCTTACTGGACTCTTATTAATTGACCTACCTTTTTATGAAATTAGTAGTGTAGCCTGGACAATGAGGGTAAGAAAACCAAACACACGCAAAAGTAAATTTTTGTCAAACTTTCTTTTCAGTAAGAATCATCGCAGCATGGGGATATCATTACATTTGGTTACCTTAGCAGCGTTTTTAAATGGCCAACAACCACTGCAAATTTAGTTTATTTGGCGTGTTTAAAAATTTTACGTTGACTAGGAAACAAGCTTTTGGCGGATTGAAATTCGTATTTATATTTATGTTATGCCTTTGCTATATGTTTCATTATCACTTAACATTAGTTTGCAACACTAACTCGGCTCACACTATCGCAATAGCTTCAGTGTGAACCCCTAAAAAAATTAGCAACTAAACAGAATCCTAACAAACTTGCTTAAAAGTATTGTGGATCACTCCTCGTGGATGCCATTCTTCAACCTAGTATTACCATAATGACATCAATTCCAGACGTCAAATGAGTAATGTACTTCGATTGAGGTTCCTATGATACCTAATTTACAGTTAGTTTTAAAGCTTAGCTATTTTTAAAACGATTTAAAATACAGTACTAACCATTGTAATAAGAAAGACCATAAATATTCAGCTGAAAAATGACCAAGGCAAGAGAGGCTACTTTCGAATATTGGAAATATTAGCATTAGATTAAGACACCACTGGTAAGACTAAAAATCGACTCCCAAGCATTTTCTTCCTTCTGTTAATTAGCTCACTCTAGTTACGTGTTCATATTTTAACAGCACACCATCACTGGTCTTAATAGAATCTTGTCCTTCTGGAATATGGAGACTATGACCAGACTGTAACTACAGCCGCTCTTCATTGCTCCATTTCTTCCAGAATCCATCCAAGTTTCGTTTTCCGAAGTGTCATCTTCTACAAAGCAAGTCCTTCGTTGGATTTGCTCTAAAGCTAAGAAATACATCGGTGAGAGTTTTCGATGATATTCCAATCAAGGAATGGGATGGCGTGATATTCTCAGCATCTTCTTAATCTTCAGACATGTTAACCAAAGATCTGTTGTGAATGACTTCAACTTCAGTCCGGATTGTAAGGAGTGTCAAATTCCAAAACAGCAGAAGTTCTTCTAAGATGCTTCTTTACGGATCCTACAAGCACTAGAGAAAACTCCCCAGCTCGCAACTTGAGGTTCATTGAATAGCCATATTATGCATCCCTTGCTGCCTGGTGCAACACATATTTCCATTTTTCAAGCAAGAGCCGGTCTGTCTGTTGGAATGTTTCAGCATAATCGCTATAAATAATCTTAAAAATTTTTCTTCTGGTTAATCATCGACGAAAGGCAAGTAACAATGATTTTATTCCCTACAACGAAACGAGTTTTAAATTTATGGTACGTGGCCACTTTAGTGAAATCCACATGTAACTCTTCTCCTTTTATTCATGATTCTTAACCCATACAGGTGCAATAAAATCTAGGCCTGTTGAAAAAAAAGGATCCTACTGTGATTTTCTAGCAGTAGGCCATGGAGCTTCAATGACTGCAACTGGCCTAGCATCCCATCTTCTGCATTTCTACATTGCCTTCCTCTCAACACCCAAGCAATATTTCGAACACTGATTAATGTTGACTGAATGCCACCATCCACGGTTTGCGTGTGATTGTTACAAACGAATAAGCCTTTTTCATAATTGATGCAATTATGAGGTGCTTTTGATCATCATTGAATTGAGAAAATTTTAATATTCCTCCAATCCTGATTAAACCTGATTTGTCGATAAAAGTGTTATAGCAAAGGATAGGATACTTTGAGTTCACTGTCCAATACCATTTTCCAATACCATTTTTTCTTCAGAAAAACATTGCCTTTGAATCACTTTGAACCAATAGAATTCAGTATCTTGCAACTCTTTTTGAATACAAATAAGCAGATTTGTTTACATTCTAAAACTTAGATTTCAAAACATTCTGATATTTTACATTATTTATTTTCCATCACAAAAGATATTTAGTTGTAATGCTGTAGTAAGATTGGTTCACGGAAAATAGTCTATATATATTTGAGTACATCTTAACTGATCAATTCCTACTGAATAATTAACAGCTAATGGCAGTTAAAATTCGTATTTATATTTATATTATGCCTTTGCTACATTTGTGATTGTGACTTAAAATTAGTTGCAACACTAACTCGGCTCACACAGTCGAAATAGCTGAGTGGGAAGCCCTAAGGAATTTAGCAACTAAAAGGAATCTTAACAAATTAACAAATTTGCTCAAAAGTATTGCACGTTAGTCTCTAACGGTCACTCTCGTCCACTCCTCGAGGCCGCCATTCCTCAACCTAGTTTTCCTTCGATTACACCAATTCCAGACATCAAATGAGTAAAGCACTCCACTTGAAGTTCCTTTTCTACATAATTTAATAAAGCTGGTTTTAAAGCAAAGCTAACTTAAAAACGAATAAAAATACGATACGAGCTATTGTAATACGAAAAACCGTATATATTGAGCAGTAAAAAGGCCCAAGGCAAGAAAGCTCACTTTCGAATGTTGAAAAGATTAGCATTAGATTAGGACCCCACTGGTAAGACTAAAAATTACCTCACAAGCCCTTCCTCCACACATTAGGTTGATACTTGAGTAGACCCAAGATGTGTGAAGGGGTTTTTAAAGGGTGAATATGAAGACTTCTAACTAGCTAACGTTTGCTTCTTTGGAAATAAAGTGTCTGTGAAAGCTATCATAAATTTATATGTTGTGCCTGAAGTGAGTGTGATTCCTTGAAATGATATAGGTATCTATTCATGTCTGCAAACTTAGAATGTTGCTTCTAAAGTATTACCTGCAAACTAGTAAAGCGTAACTCGGTGCCTAAGTCCTATACTACTTCCAAAGGATATGTGCTGAATGGTACTTTGAATGAAGTTGTCGTTTAAAGCTTGAAGCATCACTGATTGGACCTAGCCATCTCTTCCGTCTGTTAATTCGCCCACTCTAGCCACATGTTCATATTTTAATGGCACACCATCACTGATCTTAACAAAAGCTTGTCCTTCTGAAATATGCAGACTATGAGGAGACTGTAACTACAGCAGTATTCATTTCTTCATTTCTTCCAGAAACCATTCAAGAAGCAATTCCCCAAGTTCCAACTTCTACAAAGCGAGTTCTTAGTTGGATTTGCTGTCATGCTAGGAAATGCTTTGGTGATAGTTTTTGATGATCTTTCAATCACGAATTGGGATAGCGTGATATACTCGGCATTTTCTGAATCTTCAGACATGTTAACCAAAGGTCTACTCTTAATTACGACTTCAACTTCAGTCAGGATTGTAACAAGTTTCTCAAATTCCAAAAGAGCAGAATCCAAAGTTCTTTTAAGTTGCCTCTTTACGGATCCTGCTATGCGATCGTGAAATCTCCCCATCACACAACTTGCGATTCAATGAATCACCATGCTATGCCATCCCTTGCTGCCTGGTCTTGAATACTACCATGAAACACATATTTCTATGCTTCACGCAAGATCTGGTCTGTTTGTTGGAATGGTTTAGCATTGCCGATGTAAATAATCTTCAAATTATTCTCCTGGCTAATGATCCATGAAAGGCAAGTAACAATGGTTTTATCCCCTGCAATGGAACGAGTTTTAAATGTATGATATTGTGTCAATACATAAGTGAAAAGACAGATGTAAATCTTCTTCTTCTCTTAATGATTTTTAACCACACTGGTCCAACGAAATCTAGAATTTTTACCAAAAAAAGGTCCGACTATTATTTTCTAGCAGCTGGTCACGGAGATTCAATGACTCCAACTGGCCTAGCGTCCCATTGTCTGCATTTCTGTATCACTTGGTGCCTTGCTCTCAAAACCCAAGCAACTTTTCGAACACTGATTAATGTTGACTGAATGCCGCCATGTACAGTTTGCATGTGATTGTCAAAAATGAATATACCTGTTACATAATTGCTGCACAAAATTATCGGGTTATTTTGATCGTCATTTGATTTGAGAAAATTTTTATCTTCCACCAATCGTTATGAAACCTGATTTGTCCGTAAACGTTTTGAAGCAAAAGATGGTAGAACTTTTTGTTCACTGTTGACTTCTCTTCCAATACCTTTTTTTGTCAGGAAAGCATTCCCTTCGATTCATCTTGAACCGATAGAATTCACCATCTTGCAACTCTTTTGTTAACAAATAAACAGATTCCTTCCACTCAAAACTCAAGGAACCTTAAGGAAACTCAAGGAAACTCAAGGGAACAAGTAGGTGAGTGGGTAACGAAAAATGAGAGCATCCTTACCGTTTACCTTGTGCTCTGGTGTTTATTATTGTTTCATGTGATTCCTTGAATCACCTACTATCCCTTGTATGAGATATTATTCCTTGCATGACTCATCATGTCTGCCCAACTTATGGTATTCCACCACTTACGGACGTGCTGAAACAAACTAAAATAATAATAAAGCTATAATTTCTTACAATTTAAATATGACGAGTGAATCTTGGCTAACGTCAACTAAGAGGGTGATGCAAAAGCCCAACAGAAGCCCAACACAGTAATAATATGAAATTAAAATATCAGTTTGAGAAGTCGATTAGTCAAATCCCCTTATGTGTCTAACCGAATCATGGTGGAGTGTGCAGAAAGCTGTCTTTTTATGAGCCTAAATGAACGTGCTTCTCGTTAATGGCCCACTTTGTCATGGCTCCTAATTATAATGTGCAGCACCTTAAATTACTTTATAAAGTAAAATTGGAAATAAGCTATCAGCGAAAAACGTAAACTAGAATAACGTAGTAAAGTAGCCACCTTTGTACGAGCATAAAGGTGGCTTACTGTACTATGTTATTCTAGTGTATATTTTTCGCTGATTGCTGAATTTCCTTTATATTACAGCAATTTATGTTTATTTGTTTACAAAACTTTTTCAACAATGGACTGACTGCAATAGATTGTATTTTTTAACAATTAGTGGTTCTAATAAATAATTATTAATCTTAAAAACGATAGTTGAAATCTAGAAGGGCACTAGCGCTTTGTCCATCAAGTTAAGATTGTTAGCTTTCCATGGAGTCTAATTGTTGGCATCTGATTGTTATTGTAAAAATCCAGATATTATTATTATTATTATTATTATTATTATTATTGACTTACAGAAAGCATTTGATACATTTGATAAAAAAATACTATTAAGAAAATGTAAGAATATGGGATTAAGAGGAAAAATCTATAATATATTAAAATGGTATCTATCAAACAGAAAATGTATTGTACAAATTGAGGAAATAAATAGTATTACATGTAACATAAAATATGGAGTACCGCAAGGATCTGTTTTGGGGCCATTATTGTACCTGATATATACTAATGATATTGACGAGAAGCTAGAAAAAACTAATATTTATTTATTTGCGGATGATACAATTTTGATTTCTATACATAGTGATTATGACAATATGATGTACAACCTGCAGAATGACTTTAATATTTTAAATGATTACTTTGTGGAAAATGAATTGTTCATCAGCATAGAAAAAACAATACAAATGGACATTACTGTGCCTAAAATGAAACCCAAAAAAGAAATTTGGATTAAAAAGCATTATGGTGATTGCAAAAACTTAATTAATAACAATAATGAAGGATGTAATGAGAAATGTGTGAAACTGGAGAAAAAATATTCAACTAAATATCTAGGAATTGAAATTGATAAACATTGGAAGAGTTCATAAAATGAAAGTAAAAATTTATAACACTAAGTTAAAAATATGTTTAATACAGTGAAATTAAATTATTTAAACTAAACTATTATTAAATATACACCATGTCTAAAGACATAATAATTTTAAACAAAATAAATAGAGGAATCCACGTGGTTTTCAACTTTCTTACTCTTGAGCCTACTTGACCTGGACCTAATTCTTCAGTGAATTGATTGGTTCCAAAATGGTATGACAAGTTAAGGCCCCTTGCGGGATTTAGCCATACAACGGCTTACAATTTCGAACTAATCAATATTAATTTTTACTGGCTCCAAAATGATTATGAGAACCTACATCATACTAAATATGCTTTGCTTTGCCAGACAAATAAAAAAGCATAGAGGACGAATGAATTATTATCTGCATGGCTTCCCGTTAATACATAAAGGCACAAGAGGAAAGTAGAAATAAAGGTACCAATGAAGAATACCAAAATGCATGTTAAAAATAATCATCGTTTAAAGTAAACAAATTACACTGAAACATTTGAAACGATTTAGTTTTGCGATAACTTGAAGCACAAGACTGTAACAGCTACTTCCCCGTGGTATTTTGTATTGCACACCATTATTTCGGCTCTTTTAGTAGTGACTGGAGTGACACACACCTTTTCCTTAAACAAAATCAAATTAGATGTGCTGTAAGTAGCAGAAATTTGCAGGAAATGTTGGTTTATTTGCAATAACGAACTGACAAATTTCTCTCCAGTACTGCAACGCCTTTGAGGAGTCCAAAATTGATATGCATTATGAGCCAAGACATGGTCCTTGTGCTTTAAATAAAGAAGCAACTTCACTTTAGCCCTGGTTATTAGACGACTAGAAGGAACTCAACAAATGATCTTTTCTCCTTAATTCAGCAGTTGCTTTTGGTTGATTCAGCAAGGTTGCCTAGAAAGTTTCAGTAACAACAACAAATATTCAACATCGCTACTGTTTCTTTTTTACCCAAAACCATAAAGAATGGGATAAGAAGGGGAGTTTCAGGGCTCAGTTCTGTACCTACTAGTGGCTGCAGATAGGAAAAAATATTAGATATCAAACATAATCATGAACTGCTGGCAATCAGACACAATAGGACACAATCATGAACTGATGACAAAGACACAGACACAGACACACAGATGTAGTCCGGCAGCCGGCACAAAAACCCAAAAGAATAGTCTGAACAAAATGTTTTTGCGTATAGATGTTCTACAATATGTCCGCACTCCAAAACATAATGATGCCACCTTTGCACCCTTGGGAAATTCAAGATGGCGTCAAAAAATGGTGACGAAAAACGGTTTTTTGCTTCTAGCGTCTAAACGTTCATCCGAATGAAAATTAAACTGTCACCAATTATGTTTATAATAAAATGTCCTTCAAAAAATATTCTATACATATTTTTGGTAAATTAATCTTTCTTGCCGAAATTCGTTATTTAAGTATTTTAGGCCGTTAATGCATGTTACATTATACAATTCCTGACTTTAAACAGCTGCAGTACCCGTTCTAATTCGAATAAATGCACGTGATTAGGCTTAGAGGAAAGATGAAGATATATATTTTCTAAAAAGGGTAAATAAATCGATTTATATTAATCAGGAGCTAAGCTACGGAAGTTTACCTACATTGTAGCGCTGTGCTTTTCGCTCTAATTTACCACAAATTCCATCTTTAAATAGCTACAGTACCCGTTCTAAGTCGGATAAATAGACGTGATTAGACTTATATGAAAGCTGACGATGCATATTTTCCAACAAGGGTAATTAAAGCGATTTATATTAGTTAGGAGATAAGCTACGGCAGGTTACCTACTTTGTAGCACTGTGCTTTTCGCTCTATATTACCACAAGTTCCATCTTTAAACTGTTGCGTCACCTGTTGTAATTCGGATAAATGGACGTGATTAGGCTTAGATGAAAGATGAAGACGTATATTTTCCAACAACAGTAAATAAATCGATTAATATTAATTAGGAACTAAGCTACGGCAGTTTAAAGATGGAACTTATAAAATACTGCAAAATGCACAGCGTTACACTGTAGAAAAACTATCGTAGCTTGGCTCCTAATTGATAAAAATCAATTTAATTACACTTGTTGGAATTCGTTTAAGCCTAATAAGGTCCACTTATCCAAATTATAACCGGTACTGCAGCCATTTAAAGTCAGGAATTGTATATGTAACATGCGTTAACGGCCTATAATAAATTAAAAAACTAATTTCGGCAAGAAGGATTAATTTTACCACAAATATGAGTAAAATCCTTTTTGTAGGAAATTTCATTCTAAAGATAATTGTTAACCGTTTTTTTTTAATCGGATGAGCGGTTTAGGCGCTAGAAGCAAAAAACCGTTTTGTTGTCGACATTTTTGACGCCTTCTTGAATTCCCCAAGGGTGCCAAGATGGCGTGATTATGTTTTGGAGTAGGGACATATTGTAGAACATCTCTGCGCAGAAACAATTTGTGCAGACAGTATTTTTTAGATTAGACCAAAAATCGGCATTTAGCAACTGGACTAATGCTACTGACAGCAGTAAATCAGAAAAAATTGGATAATTATTAACCACAACTCTGTCATAATTAAAAGAACAATAACTACAACGCCTTCATGCTAAGGTTTTATGGTAAAGAGATACAAATATACATATAAACCTGTACCACTGCCATAATGATGAATTATATCTTCCTATGGTTCATGCCAATAATAAAAAGTTACAAAGTTCTGTTCCGTGGAAAAAAAATTATGTTTGGTGGTTTTCACTTATGCAACAGGCATGATGATGGTCTTTAGATCAGATATTGTTTCCAGCAATTCCAGCAAAAACTCCGAAAAACATGCTGTTGCTTCGTTCAGACAAATAAGCTGTAAAAACATGCAATATTTTAGTTTTGGTTTAGATTAGAAATACACAGTTTTCAGACGTAAACAAGGTAGGAACGTAGGAACAAGGTTTCCTATTTAGTGATAAAACCGTTTAAATAATTATAATATAAAAAACTTCCTAATCAGTACTCTTATCATACGTATTAGCTTTCACATTATGTATTAACACGTCTTTCACCTATAAAAAAAAGTGTACATTTTACCGATTTTCATCTTCGAGATTTAGGGTTTAATTCAACAATTTGTACTTTAATTGAGGAGGAATGCACAATTTTCAGTAAAACCTTATCAGTAACTCTTTCAACTGTTAACATATGAAAGATCAGTGGAGTAAATAATTAATGTATAGAACTAGTGGGCCACAAAGAATTACGTTTCCTCCTTTTTAAATAAAACTTGATGTATTAGCGCGTTAGCAATTCTGAATTTAAAATAATCGGCCATCCTTTTTACATGAGAGTGGAAGGCATGGGTGGAAGAATTGATTATGCAATAAGCTGAAGAAGGAATGCAAGATGTCCGAATATTTATTGTAATGATTGGCATTCTTCTGGAAGAAAGGTATTCGGCATTAAATAAATGATGACAAGTGATTTACGAACAAGAGTACTTCAAAATACCATTACGTTCTTCACCATGGTTCGCAGTATGTACGTAGTGTGCCATGTTTAAATTCACAGGAATTTGTGCATATTTATTTACCATTTACTTTCCCAGTAACGTTGCAGTTCCATCTCCTGAACTGAATGAAAGTTTGGCAAATACGGAAAGCAGAATAGAGTCACGTAAAGATTGTTAAAAGCTGTTTATATATTTTCTATGATAATTGGGTAAGGCTAAAAATCTTTTCCATAACTTCCAGTTTTCAGCGTGGTGAGCTGCCAGTCATCTGTTTCATATGACAACTTTAGAAAAGAAGGAGAAAGAATATTTTAATGCAAATGACTGAGACGGTAAGTAAACCCTGAATAGTTTAATAAACTATTACAATTGAACTGACGTCCTGCATCCCTTACTTACTCAAATTAGGCAGAGGAGTAAGCGGTAGCATAAGGCAAAATGCTGATGAAAGACAGTGCGTCTGAGTAGCTTTTGAGAACGATTGGAATAACTGCCCATACACTTAGCTGCCTAAGAACTGTCTGCCGTTCATTTCACTTTAAAAGAAAAAAAAATAATGTCAGGAAACTGCTGAAGTGGTCCTTTAGCAAGTCGTTCAATAATTGTACAAGCCCAATTGAACAAACACTTTGTCATCCATTAGTCAAGAGAAGTGCAAACGAGAAGTGTGATACAAAACACTAAGAAGGAAAGTAAAAAGGTTGTTGTGTCGTTATCAAGGCACCACAAGGTAGCCATTTTAGTTCCCATATGTTCACGTTCACAGTTTACCATATCCATACTACCATAGTTCAGGAGTCTATATTGTAACCTATTATGTGCCATGGCAACATGTGACACACAGTGTCACACGACATGTAAGAGTTTATAAGAAGCCAATGCACCTTGAATAAATGTCCATTATTGTGCTAACCTACAGAAATGTAAGTTCTTTAAAGTTGTAGTAACGTTGTAGCAGTATCCACAGAATGTTACCATGCGAATACATCACAGATGGCGACGAGCGGGTGCTACCAACATTTACTTAATTTTTAAAACTAGCTTGATAGGTTTCTGCAACCACGGAACGTGCTCCTAATTTGTAGTAAGTAAGCAATTCTTTCATTTTGCAATGAACCTAATACTCTGTGGGAACTATCAAAAGTACTTAGTTTTTTCAAAAAGTTTACTTGGGTTTAAGAACAAGTGTGGTACTGATGAAAGTAATTAAAGTCAATACCTTATTAACTAGAACTAGAGGGGGCAATTAGATTTGTGACAGCTAATTAGTACAATGGTTGTAACTCAGTGCGACGCACTAGCGTGCCACACCGTTCATACTACAAACCGGAAGGGCATTGTTTAAAAATGCAACTTAATTTAACTATCATAAATTAGATAGTCCCATTTCCTTTTCCAGGCTGTTTGTGCCGGTGTTAATTTTAATTTTAACACCGTAGCATTTGTTGTGAAACTGTGAAACTTGGTCTGTGGCGAATGCATATGCCAACACTGGTATTTTGTTATAACGTTTGGGAAGCGTATAAACAATTAAAAGCTTAGTCAATTTAATATAATTGTGAAATGCTGTAAGAGTATCTAAATTTAAAACTAGGTAGGCTTCGGTTGTTTAATTGACTTAGCATATGGGCAATAACCGGTACTCTCGAGTGGCTTTTAGTTTAACGTTTAAGTTAAATAGAAATTGTATTAAAATTATTTTATTTTCAATTTTAGGCTGCATGTTACATCCGGGTGTTACATCTGTAACAACTAAAGTAAATGTTCCTTCAGTTAGTGTAGTTGACACAGTTAATTCTGTTGTAATTCTGTTAATTCAGTAGTTCAGTAGTTCAGTAATTCTGTTAATTCAGTTAATCCAACAGTACGCCAACAGTACGAATAGTAACTTAGAAATGGCGGGAAACCAGCAGGTCTGTTTTCTGAATTCGATGCAGAGAATGGCATATGAGAAAAGTATTCCAACCAAATCAGTTATCACTTTCGTGCAAGGAAGATCGCAGACGCTTACCAAGTAGATTTTTTATGGCATCTGTGGTGCAGAAGATGTTTGACAGGATTGTGAATTATATTTCACCTGCATTGCCTAGCTCATTTACCTTTGCAAATTTAGTCAAAACCATTTTAGATGATGTTGAACCTCTGCCCTCACTTGTTTCTGATAGAATAATTTTTTTTTCATAGATCTCAGAAACCAGAAGAAAGCATTAACCATTACATCGCTGCTTTGAATGTACTCACAAAATACTGCGACTTTAATAAAATTACCGACATTAACAATGAAATAATCAGGGACCACCTTATAGGGGATGTACACTCAAAGAGGATTCAACGTGAAATGGTCAAACAAACTCTAGATTTAAAAGCAACAACATCGCTTGCTTTGTCCCTTGAATCGGCTGAGATAGAACATGCTGAAATTCGTTTAACAACTAAGTCAGTTAATATAGTTTCACAGAAGCCTAGAAAGCCCCAAATAAAAGCAAAATCTTCTAAAGATTTAATATGTTTCTGCTGCAGCAAGTCCGGACACGTTAAAACACGGTGCAAATATAAAGATTACATCTGTGGCCGTTGCCACACAGCTGGTCGTTTACAAGTAGTATGCCGAAAAGGTAGTAGCAGTAGTAAATTTAATAAAACTACAGAACACTCTAAAGTTAACCAGAGTTCAAGCTTTAAGCCTAGGCCTAAAAGTAAGCTAAAGTACAGCTACGATAAGAAAGTGCATAATGTAGTCCGTGAAACTGAAAGTGAAGCAGAAGTAGAATGAAGTAACTCTGAAGGGGGAATGATTATGAATCTGAAGATGACTATTGTATTCAAAACAACACTGTTGGAATAAGTGAGGCAGCAGACCAAAGTTCAATTTTCCAGTCAACCAATAAAATAGTCACAGTAATAAATTCCATAAAAATTAACAAATGGAATTTGCCTGTCTGCCTTAATGGGGTCGAGCTCAAAGTGGAACTCGATTCCGGTACCTTTCTGACTGTCCTTTAAAACTCAGTCCTTATTCCATTCATTCTTATATTGATGGAGAGGAGAAGACCATTTACACAGTGAGCCTTAAAGTCAAAATTAATGTTAAAATTGAATTCTTGGACGCTTTTGTTTCAACCCGGTACAAACCAGCCTTACTGGGTAAAGATTGGCTCTCAATCTTCAGAATCAATTTCGATCCCTTTTATTACTTACAAACGAAAGTAAAAGTGTCAAAAGAATTAAAGCTAAACTTACATCTGTCAACAATGCAGAAATTGTAAAGGGTTTTCTGGAATTATTTAGCCCTGGTATGGGAAAGATCAAAGGGTAAGGCAAAATTCCAACTTAATGCGGATGCAAAACATGTTTACTGTCGGGTCCGACCCGTTCCTTTGGCTCTTAAAGAGAAAGTTAATCATGAAATTATACGCCTGGTTAGCTTAAACATCCTGGAGCCATTGGAGACCTCAGAATTGGCAACATCAATCGTGATCGTTCATAAACTGGATGGAGAAATCCAGGTTATAGATAGACGACTACAAGTTCACCGTGAACCCACTATTGGACCATTATCTGGATCCCACTGCTGCAGAATTATTCAGTGAATCGGCTGGGGGTGAACTTTTAGTCTTATAGATTTTAAGGATGCCTTTTTACAGATTGAATTAGATCTTGGGTCACAAGCAACTCGAATGATAAATACACCCTTGGGAATGTTACGTTGGGTATGTATACCTCTAGGTTTAGCATCTAGTCCTGTTTTTTGCAGTGGGTCATGACCAAAATTACAAGCAAGATCCCTAAATGTCTCCCCTTTTACGATGACGTCCTCATAAGTGGGAAAGGGTTGGAACACGACGAATCATTAGATTAACTTTTAACATCTTTACAGGATGCAGGGGCTAGGCGTAGGATCGATAAGTGCAAACTGCCACGCCCAGAGATTAAATATTTAGGACATATGATAAATGCTGAAGGACTGCACACCCTACTGGAGGTAATTGAAGCTGTCACTAATGTTCCGAATCCAACTTGTATTTCGGAGCTACAAAGCTTTCTAGGATTCGTGAACCATTACTCAAAGTACTTGCCAAACTTAGCTCTCATTTTGTCTCCAGTTACCCGGCTTTTAAGCCCTAAAATTAAATGGGTATGTGAGAGATTGTGACCAGTCAGTTAATAAGTCAAACAGCTATTTATTAAATCAAAAGTTCTGGTCCACTATGATCCTAAATTAAAACTAGTCAAACTACTGACGGCTCGCCATACGGAACTAGTGCGTGCCTAATGCATGTAATGCCTAGTGGGGAATCGCGACCTATTGCCTTTGCTTCTCAAAAACTAACTAAGGCTGAACAAGGGTATAATCATTTCAATCGGGAAGCACTCAGTGTGGCTTGGGGAGTTAAACGGTTCCATGAGTACGTTTATGGTCAAAAATGTACGCTACAGTCTGATCAGAAGGATTTAGTGTGGATTTATAGTCCTAAAAAGGGGATACCACAGATGGCAGCAGCCCGTGTACAACGTTGAGCAGTAATGCTCAATGCCTATAATTATGACTTCCATCAAATACCTGGCAAGCAAAATTTAACTGCAGATGCACTGTCCAGGCTTCACCTCCCAAGACACTGAGGAGTTTGAAGAAGCTGAGGCAAAGTATAACGATTTAGCTTTAGAAACCATCTCTAACCTACCGGTGCTCAATGAAACAAAGGTATCGGAAAGCAGAAGGTTCTTTCTAAGGTTTACAGATACGTAAATCATGGGTGGCCTGCTGTTTGTGATAACCCTGACATGCAACCGTACTTCACACGGCACAACGAAATCTCTATCGTGTCTGACACTCTATTTTGGGGATATAGAATTGTCATGCCTTCAGCTTTGTGTAAACAAATTTTTAGTGATCTGCACAGCTCACACCTGGGAATCATTAAGCTCAAGGGTTGGCTAGGTCTAAGGTGTGGTGGCCTTCAATTGATGCAGATATTGAGCGAAAAGTAAAATCATGTGTAAACTGTCAAGAGTTTAAGGATACTCAATCTGCAGGACCCAAGCATGCCTGGGAGTATCCAACTAAACCTAAAGCGAGATTCCATGCCGATTTCCTGGGACCGTTGCACAATTACAGGTGCCTGATCATGGTTGACGCACATAGTAAAATCCCGTTTGTGCATAAAATGAAAACGACATCTGGTAAAGTCATAGATATTTTCAATAACCACATTGCCGAATATAACTTAATGGCTTCGTTAGTTATAGACAACGGAGCACAATGGACGTCACAGGAGTGTAAATCCTAGTTGACAACAAATGGAATTTAACACCTGACAGGGCCTTGTTTTTCCCCGAAGCTAAACGGCCTCGCAGAAATTTATGTCCGTAATTTTAAGCGTATTTACAAAGCTGCAAGGCGTGACTGTTCTACCATCCAAGAAATCATAAATGCCTACTTTTTATCATCCACAATTACACCGAGTTCGACAACCCAGGCTATAGCTGGTAAACTTTATTTCAATCGAGAATTAAAATCTCGTCTAGATTTGCTTTATTCTGACCCTGTTGCAGTTGCAAAACGAAACCAACAAAAACAAATTAAAAGCACGCAACACCAAACATTGCTTAAGTGTCAAGTTGGTGATAAAGTGTGGTTTAGAGATTTCAGCATTACAAACAACGAGCTGTGGTCTAGCAGTGCTATAGTCAAGTACACACAGTACTTACTAAAGAGCAAACCGAAATCCATAAACATTGCAAAAATATTCGCACAATCTGTACAGAAGATGTCGTTCATAATTAGATAAACTCGAATAATCCGGCATCAGAATCTGTAAATTCACACATGAATAAAATAGCGGTAATTTGCAACTTCACTCAAAAACTAAAACCGTGATTCTTTGGGTGGAACTCGTAGCGAACACAGAAATCAGGTGTTTCCTTCAAATGCAATTCGAAGTGACGGTAAGTAGGCCAATCATAGTGTTCTATTGTTGCTATGCCGGTATTGTCACAAATGAAACACATCTCACTTGATGATTTACCAATTTCAATACCAGAAGTCAGCATGCTACCGAGTGAATCACCCCACACACAGGCAGTGGTTGATTCTGATGATGTCACTGAACAGGCCATGTCTGTAGCGTCGAGCACCTCCTTGCGAAAAAATAATGAGCCATATGGTCCAGAGCCTGCTGTACTTACATAGCAGACTCCTTTCAAAGTGTTGTCAGAGCCCACTAAGGTGAAGGCCAACTGTAAAAAATGTAATGCTGTGCCATCTCCACCAAGCGTAGATGAAGCATCACAGCCTCCCAATGTTACAAGCCGTCCGAAACGTAATCGTAAAGCTCCGGACAAGCTTGACATCTAACATATCTTAAATAAAATTTTACTTCACTGTTTGGGTTAACTACGTTGTTCCATGTTTAGCATTAGTTAATCGTGAGCTCAATTGAGAGTTTCAGTTTAAACTGTGCAATTCTTGCTAAAATGTTTGCGTTTACGTTACTCATGCAGGGAATAGATTATTTTAATTGTGCCTTGATTGGCAAAATGTAGTGTTTCTTGTTACCTTTGAAAAAAAATAGATTTTTTCGGTTTTACTCACATATGTTTCTTTCTCTTTCATGACAAATCATTCTGATGTCCACGAAATACTGACAGAGCTATTAGTCAGCTATATGGACATTACTAATATACATCTGTAACAGCTGTGATAATTACAGCAAGCTGATGATTAGCAAAGTAAATCTAAGCACAAGCCTACTGTGTTGCTGGTTACAAATCTGCCCAAAACTTATAAAAATGTTAAACAAGAAAAGGATACACAATTCAATGTCTTAGAAACTGTTAAACAATAAAATGAAATTGTTGAAAAGTTCACTGTTTCAGGCTGCTAAGTTATCAGAAAGACCTTATAATAATAATTTTTTTTTAAATTATTTTATGTAACAGCTTTCCAAAATATTTAGCTTTTTCTTTGAAAGCGACTATTGCACTGTAAATTCGTAAGGTAGACAGAAAACCAACAAAAATTCGTGTGAAAAGAAAATTAATACAAATTTTATTTTTCAGCTAGAAAATAGTATTTTTTAAAATCTGTTTTGTTTTATTTCTTCCGTTGTATTGTAGTGTCGTCATCGAGGCACCACAAGGTAGCCATTCTAGTTCCCATATGTTCACCTTCACAGTTTACCATAACCATACTACCATAGTTCAGGAGTCTACATTGTAACCTATTGTGTGCCATAGCAACATGTGCCACTGCACCTTGATTAAATGTCCATTATTGTGTTAACCTACAGTAGTGTAAGTTCCTTCAAGTTGTAGTAATGTTGTAGCAGAACCCGCAGGATGTTGCCACGCAAATACATCACAGTCATGATGAATAGAATTATACGCACACGTTTTATCGTAGCTGGATATTTACTTAATTATAAAATCAGCAGTATGAAGCTATTGATAAAGATTTTGTTACTGCATTTCAGGAAACGCACCTACAATTATTTATCTTGTAGCAACGGTTTATTATTCACGATTGCATTGATTTAGTTTATATTCCTTGCCAGAGATTCAATTTACTGCCCAAAACCAGCATTCTTAATGTTTCACGTTTTGTACATTGTTATTTGTGTTTTATTTAGGATAGTGTTTTACCTGAGGGGCGTTCCTATTTTAATGCTCAAGGGATGTCTAGCGCACATGACAGGCAAGAATAAGTGAATAGTGCACTTCATCAAGAACCAATGCAAAATAGCTTAAGATAAGAACTAAGACTTCAAAAAGTTTTCCAGTCATGCTATAAGTCTTAGGTTAACAGGAATACAATTAGGAAAGTATTGTTTATAATGCGGAACAAAGAAATGACTTACCTTTCATAGTCATAACGCAGAGTTCTGGGTTTCGATACTTTTTTCTTTCTGCAAAAGTAAAGAAAATTAAATATTCAAGTTAATGCAACAGGATCACGACATTTTTAGGGCAGCTTGATATTTTAGCTTGAGTTGTTGACTATAAACGAAAACTCTAATAGAAAGTTAATTTCGCTTTAGTACTTCTTTTATAAAATGGTAACACAACAAATGATATTGTGAATAAATTTCAGTTGTCTTCCAAACCATTTCTTAGCTCTCTAGTTTTTACCAGACAACTCATACTTAAAGCAATGTCAACACTCAAACCCAGTCACGCAATCGGTCCAGATGACCGTTCGTCTTTTTTATGAACAAATCTACCTGGAAATCAATGAGGCCCTACTGTTACTTTTCAACATCTCTTTCCGTCTGGAAAAATCCCAGAATTCTGGAGTACGGCGAATGTAATTCCGTTATTTAGGACGTGAAACATTCAGATCCTCATAAGTATCATCTTATAGCCCTCACTGTAGTACTATGCAAAATCATGGAAGCGATCATTCGAGCCCAGATGCTTTCGTTTTTCTCCAAACACTCTTTACTGGACAATGAACAATTTGGCTTCCTACCAGGTCGATCCACTACCATGCTAATGCTTCTGTATCTGTACCAGCTGACGAGTGCTCTCAACATCGGCATTCCATCAGATTTTATATATCATGATTTCAAAAAAGCCTTTGAGTCAGTCGTCCACTCAAAACAGCTTGTTAAATTACTTGCTCTCCAAATTACAGAAGACTTACTTCACTTGGTCCAGGCATTTATCTCGAACCAAACACAAAAGGTCGTTAAAGAATAAATTCAATCGGAATGCCACAGTGTGGTAAGTGAGGGTTCCTGAAGGATCCTGGGCCCCCTACTCTTCGTTGTATTTCTAAATGATCTTACTTATCCTGCTGAGACTCGATTCAAATTCGTTGATGACGTCAAAACAGGATTTACCATCACCTGTTTTCTGGACGACTATCATATTCATACTTAAATAAGGTCGTCTACCAATGTTCGGCTAAATGGCAGTTGGCCCCTTCACAATCTAAAATGTTTCTTTTCACGTGGGTGCCTCCAATCCTTCTTTGTTTTACGACCTAGGTGGAACCCATTTACAAGTTGTTGATTGTACTCACGACTTGGGGATCTGGTTCTCTAAGGACTTATCGTTTTCTACAAAACTGCACGCTGATTGCAGCTACAGCCTATCGCAAACTGGCAATGATTAGGAAATGCTTTGGGACCACAAAGTTGATATGCAGGTTCTGGGATTTTAAGGTCTTCGTAAAACCCCTTCTGGAATACGCGAGCTTTGTTTGGTCCTCCAATCTACTAAGTGATATTGATCACCTTGGTGCAGTACAGCGCAACGTCACCAAAAGCCTGCATGGTTTTAGGACTCTTCAGGCCGGCTATCGCCTTCATAAGGCCGGATTGGAAACATTAGAGTTGCATGGGATCAGGGCGAACCTCATAATGACTTTTAAGATTTTGCATGGATTACTACTAATTAATCTACCGTTTTTTGAGAAGGCCTCCTTTTCGTCCACCAGAATAATGCCAGTTGTCTTTCAAATTATAACATAAGGCTAATAATGTGAGGGAATTTGTAATTTGACCAATCATAAAAAACTTTTAAAGTTTATTCTTAGGCGACTATTATTTGTGACACTAACAAAATAATGTTAGTAAATTTGAAATAATTTCGTAAAAAAGGGAATTATTGTTATGTTATGTTGTCTTTCATTGAGCAAGATTTTAGCTGATTTTAGTCGAAATTTATAATAGGCTACATGATGTTAGTTTCAGCCTTATGCAATAGAGTAGTTAGACAGCATCTGGTTTTGAGTTTCTCCAAGAATATTTATTTGAAAGTAACATTACGGACGTTTGAGCAAAACTGAACTGTAGGCAGTGGACTGTGGCTTAAAAACAATGCAGTTTTGGCAAAAATGTTAATCCTAGGACCAAAAAAGGGATTTTCCTTACCAACTTTCCGTGCATCTTCTTTGCTTACAAGCGGAATATTTGATCTAATTAAACCATGCTGTAGAAAAAGTGTTAAATATTGAAATATACTATACGCACATACAGTACTATTTTTTCCAAGCTAGAGTCAAATAATTTATCTTATGTTATAGTCTTCAAAATAAAACCAAACGGAGTATTACAATATATTTAGAGCATCTTGTTTGTCCAGTTGGTAGGGTGGGGGAAGGACTTTTTTTTCACTAAAGAGACGACAAGAATTGCCTGAAAATAAGGAAAATTGAGGCTAACAGTGTAAGAATACCTCGACTTCCAAGTTTGTATTTTAGTACTTTGCTAAGCCATTCTCCATGAACTAAGAAATTCAATAACTAGCTGAAACAAATTGCTGACGTTGGGTGTCAAGAAGTTGGGTCGTTTATATCCGTCCAAAATGCCATAATCTCTTTTCTATCCAAACGTGGAGTAGAAATTAGGTTCCCTGCCATTGCAGATGAGTATAAAGCGTTCTCCAAACGTAATATTAAATTTGTGGTTGCAATTTTATTTATTCCAAGTTTGGTGGTGGTAATGTTCGAGGCTAAACAATATTGGTAGTGATTGCTTTCGAGTCATGACGGCAATACTCATGGCACGTGATACGGCATGTGGTACCACTATCTATAGCAAGGTACTCATTTGCCGCCAAATATTGATTTAAAGATTGAAGCAAAGCCAAGGTGAATTCTCTTTTTACTTTCAAAACGTCGATGTTCTCAGGTCAGGCTGGTTTTGGGCATAGTAATTCGTCTGATTCTCTATTCTCATCTCATACGTCGGATTCCTCAGCTTGTAGTTGTCATAACATCACCCTTGGGTATGAAAGAGGTGACTTTTATACTCGGTTGTTAAGGTTTTGGAGTCGTTAAGTATTCTGAGCGAGTTGGTAAATTCAAATTGTTGTTTGGACTGACATGTGGATTCTTCATGATTGTATCTGCAACACCATGTGCATTGTATCTAACTTCTAGAGTTGTTGGGTCTTTTCGCTGACTGCTAGTGTGGTGTGAGAGCATTGAGTTTTCATTTTCCAATCGATTGCCAAAAGATGCACAGGGTCGAGATTACGAGAGGTACTGTGAAGCCATAGTAATACGTTGTTCAACTAAATCCAGTGTTGGTGCTGTCCAGGTTAAAAAGTCGCAATGATTGCTGCTACATCGCTGCTTCATACATGTTGTATGCCTTTTATTCGTGTATTGTTTTTTGATTTAATTAATTTCAAAGTTAATGGCGTGTCTGACGAGATACTTCAGTTGCATGTCTGGAGTGGTACATTAAATCTGGTGTTGAGGTTATCTGAGCTTGAGATTGTTTTTTTTATTGTCGTTTCTAAATTATTGATCAGTTGACTGCCTACTGCATTAGTCATAATACGACGAATGCATTAGCCGTAATCCATGGGGTTTGCATGGGTGCTGAAGTGTCGGCTGCAAGGGGCAACTTAAAGAAGTGTTTCATAATGCCTCTGCGGATTTGTCACTGTTCAGTTATCCAAAACAAACTTCTCTACCATTGAATAGGTTCTCTACTGTCACCTTTACAATGCAAGAATTTATCACTCGAATGCACTCGAGATTTTAGTTCGGATACTGGTTTAATAATAATTGGGCACATATAAGTCTAAAGATAAAAGCATGCGTAGAAGGTCCGTTTATAAAATAGGCAAACCTGTAAAAATGAGGTTTGTAAAGTACTGAGTAAGAAAATTGCGTTTCTTGTAGAAAAGTAAAAAGACAACGATACCATAACGTGGAAAAATAGGCTTAACTTGCTTGTTCACTTTCGAATAACCATCAGCACTGTTATCAAATATTGAGGAATCAGCGATAAAGACATAGAAAATGGTTTGTCCACGATGACCTCTATAGTTTCATATTCATTGTAGAAGGCAAGGGTGTAAATTAAAAGATCTGCCCTCGTTTTGCCTTAAACATATTTCGTGTACACAGCCATTACAATCCAAGTTTCGGTAAAGGATCAACAGCCCAACAATACACAACCAACAAAGTCAGTTAAACATTTTACCAACAATTCCTTAACCAATAAAATAAGAAAAAAAGCGTTAAATTTTTTTCCATGAATTTTAAATATTTCGTATTTTTTCGTTGGATTTTGTTACGTCTGTATTTTATTTCTACTTATTTTTTCCTAGATTTTTCCCTTAGATTTTTCTTTAGATATTTAATACCTAGATTTGACTAAGCCATGATCATACAAAATCAGTCAAATTCATAACAATGTTTACCATCAGTGTAACCAAAACCAAATTACAATTAAAATAAATCTGTCCTATTCAACTTTGAAAAATTGGATAAATGAGATTGAAACTGAAACAAAAGTAGGAAAAACGTTACATGAAAGAAAAGAAGTTACATTATACTGTAATCACAACCCAAAAAGGTGAATGATCCATAAAATTTGTTGCTAATAAAAATAATGATGCTAATCAGAGCAAATATGTTGCCACGGTCACTTAATTTAAACTAACAATATCAAGGAGCAGTTAAATTTAAGTGAATTTGCTTCACACCGTATATTTTGGCAGTGTTATTTGCTTTAAAAATTTACAATGTTTTTGCGCTCTAATCATTACACCTGCTTTGAACAGAAAGAACTAACCCACTCTTTTCACACTTCTGCATTTTATATAAAATATTTATCAAGTAATCAAAAAACCTATTTACTTTTTCTTTGATCTTCGCACTTTTTCTTGTTCCTCTGTAAATACAAATTAGTTTTTGTCAGAAATGGTCGAATGCCATTTTGTTGAAAAATTTAAAAAAAATGGTATATACACTTAATATGTCTATTCGGTATGACCAAAAAGATCGCTACCACTAAAAAAGCTAAATGGTTCAAATCTGTCAAATAATTTTGAATTTATATAAAGGTATTTTTTGAGAAAAAAAATAAAAATGTTAGGGGACTTAGGTCAAAGCACTGAAATCCTATGGCTGCTTTTATATTAGATTTCGCAATGCAGTCTCACATCTGAGATCGTTCCGTGAAAACAGCCTGTGTCTCTTGAAACAATATGATTACTTAGCTTCACTGGAAGGGACTAGTATTTTAAAAGAAAAAATAAACTGAAAGCTAATTAAAATTAGAAATTCAACCAGCAAAGGCTAAAATAAAACTGGAGTAACGAATTTCATCCCGAGATGCAACGTGATAGTGAACAAAAATAGATATGGCTGGTTATGCAGCCATTCAGACAAACAATTTTTTTGTGGGCCAGAACAGAAGTCCGATGTCAAGAGAAATTTTTTCGACTGCATGACCGTACTCTAATGTTTGTTGCAGATTCCAACTGTTACGATTGCGCTTATTCAATTTATCTTCTAACTGTAACATTGCTCCTCTTCATGACTATCAAGTGTTTGCATGAAGTGAAAGCTTAAGCTGTGTTTATGGTTTCTGTACTTTAATATAGCAATCCCTATTTGGGTAGAAAGGATCGTAGCTTCAGGATTTGAAATTTTACAATATTTTACAACTCCTTCATCACAGCGCATGAAATCCGTTAATTTAGCTTGCATTTTAGTGAATGCGCGTAGCGTCCCTTTTAATATGGCAGCCCTCCACTAGACACTTTCCTCTGGCTTGTTTCAAGGTTCTGTTTATCACCGAATCTTGACTGTCACATGCCTTCACCGACGCAATGGTGTTTGGAGGTTTCCCACACTGTATATTTCGAAGAGACGGTGGTTCACGAGCGGGAGGTATTGCTGTTGTTATTTAGTGACTTGGGAGTATATCTTACTCCCAATGATGGCTTGCAATGCTGTGGCATTCGTTTTTACTATCGCTGAATCACACGTTAACTGTATTCTTGGCTACGTGCCACATGGTTCTTCGATTCCGTTTGTAAATTGTATGTGCGACTTCATCCTTTCCAATACAATTTCATTTTCGGTAATTTTGATCTTTCAACCGTTGATTGGGAGAATCTGCATGCTTCCGACTGTGCACATTCTCTGTTTCTGGATCGCATTGCTCTACTCGGTTTTAGAAACCTTGTGACCACACCAACTAGGGGTCGGAATATTTTGGACATTTTACTGGTGGACAATTTGCGTCTTGTCTTTGACGTCTCCACTGGCTCCTCTCTTGGCTCTCTAGTGACCACGACCTATGCCAGTAAATTTTTTTTTGTTTAAGAGCTAAATTTGATTTGGTTGTTTGGAAATTTGCACTTTCTGCGCACTCAACTGTTGACTGGCTGATTCACAAAATCTTAACTACAAATATCGCTGCTTGCATTCAGGCATTCACTCCACGTTGCCCATCCTTGCTTTTTCGATCTCACCAGTTGACTAAACTTGCTACTTCCAAATTAACTGCCTGGAGTCAGTATACAGTAGCTTTTTGACGCGCACCCAGCGTTAGCCATGGCGCCAGAAGGAGAGAGGGTCAATTTTGCTAGGTAAATCCTATCGGAAATCCTAGGTTCTTTTACATGCCACAATCGACATGAGCACAAGACATCACATGGCCCTTCTCTGCCCGAAAATGCCAGGGTTGGCTGAGGCCGGATTAGAACCCGGGACCTCTGGCACTGGAGATGGTCATCAAGTCACCTTGCCCCACGGCGTCAGTATACAGTAAATCGATCCCCTTTACATTTGGAGGTGTGTAATGAGTGACACTTGTATTAAGAACCTCCAAGTGTCTGCCGAGCAAAAAACCTTCTCTTAGGGAAATATAGCATCACTTTTTCACTTTCATTGGTATACGACTCAAACTTGCAGGATTACACATGGAGGGCTCTACTCCAACTGATAACAGGATGAAGGCGAACATACTCAACATGCCTTTTCCAACAATGGAGTTTTGGACAATAATTTCCACCAGTCTACCTTGTCTGAAAACCCCAGTCTCGACCATTATTATTTAACAGATTCGGTCCTTGCGATCACTTTAACACCTACCCCTGTATCCTGGTCATTTTAAATCAAATTAAACATAGCCACTCTCTTGGTCCCGACAGTATATCAGCATACGTTATAATATATATTGATTCACATGTCTGCAAACGTCTTTCTTTAATCTTTACCCTGTCCTACCAAACCAGTTTATTACTTGATGTTTGGTCAACTGCTATTGTCGATCATCCTTAAGAAGGGTAATCCTTCTGACCCAGCGAATTATCAACCTGCATCCCTTGAAAGATCATAAAGACGATCTTAAAGGATGCCATCCTTACTATGCTTGCAAATCGTAAATTTAATTTTGATGACCAATTTGGTTTTTTACCTGGTAAATCAGTAACCCATCAACTACTTATCGAATTAGTCAAATGGACCGAGACACTCGATCTGGGTATTGGCTGCGATTGCATCATGTTGGATTTTAAAAAGGCCTTTGAGTCAGTCGTGCATTCAAAATTAATCTTTAAATTTAAGTCGTTTGGGTTTCCAAACCATTTCTTGAGTTGGATCCGTGCCTTTGTTTCAACTCGCACACAACGTGTTACTGTGGGTGAACACTTGTCAACTAGTTCCTCTTTGATCAGCGTGGTTGCCCAGGGATCATTCTTGGGCCCTCTCTTTTTCATTCTATTCTTTGCCGACCTTGATGTCCGTTCGCATAACACGGAACAAGAAAAATTTACAGACGACCTTAAAGTTCATTCGCCTATTGTTCTACCAGCCGATGCTTTTATACTCCAGTCTAGTATCGATAGATCCCCTCCAAATTAACCTGGTCGGATAACAGTGAACCCATGCTCTCTGTGAACAAATGCCATCGTTTCTTTCCAATATACACTGTTGACTCCATGCATGATCTTGGTGTGTGAGTTAACTTCGAATTGAAATCAGCCATCCTTTGTCATTCAGTTGTTAGGAGTGCAAACATAAAATCTGCTATTGTAAGACGGTGCTGTACCTCTGGGGACCGCCATACTTTATATTTTGGCCTTTTGTGTTTACATTCGTCCTACCCTGGAGTATGCTTTCCAAGCCTGGTCCCCGTTTCTGCTAAAAGACGTTGAGTCGGTTCAGCATAGGTACAAAGTTGCTGACCGGCCTTTTAAGTACTCTTACCTTGTACTCCTTAAGATCTTAAATCTTGACAGCATGGAATTGTGGTGTCTCAAGGCTTAAATGATTCTTGCCTTAAAAATGTTACATGATCGCATCCCCTCTGTCTTGCCGTCTTCGAAGTTTTGGACTTTACTAGTACTAGAGGCCACGCTCTCAAACTCCTTCGACCACCCTTAAGCGGGACTGCAGAAAATATTTTCTGTGCACATGTTGTTCCAGTGTGGAATGATCTGCCTGATCGGGTTGCCATGGCTTCTACTGTTGCAACTTTTCGTTGGGAACTCAACACCATTGATTTGAGGAGCCATTTTGCACTGTCCTGAGTTCTTCCTTTTGCCACATGCTTAGTCGGCCACTCTAACTATACTTTCATTGGTTGTAACCAGCTAGGTTACATTGTGTTGCTTGACTTTCTTCTTAATCTACTTGTTTAATAATTTGAGGGTTCATATTAGCGGCACATGTATGCACTCTTTGTAGCTCTACCGCATTTCTCTGGTGGTAAACCTTTATTATTATTATTACATTCTATAATTAAGAAAGGTTTGACCAGTGTGTATTTATTTATTATTGTTATGCTGCTAATTTTCAGTTTTTCTACTATGTAATCTGACAAGTGTATTTTCTTGGTTTTTGAATAGTCAATAGGTATATTTAATTTATTAAGAAGCTCGTTGATCGTAAGAACACTTACTGCATGAGTTGGGGAAGTTGCAATCGAAGGAATGGTTATCCTTCAGAATTCTTTTAAGAAATAGAAGCCAGTATTATTGGTCCAATGGTCCAATTATTGGTCCATTAGTCCAATAATTATTAGTAAGTCAGAAAAATGTGCGACTAAAACTATTTCTTCATATTTCTACTAATTCAGAAGGAGAAATCTCCAGTAACGAAGTTGGAAAATTTGGAAAACGATACAGTAAAGTTAGCCTGTATGGAAAGTTTATGTGACAACTGACTGCCCAGATCAAACGTCGACAAATAATCAGAAAAATGATTCCTCTAGCATGATGCTCCCTTCCTGTCTTTGTCTGTAGAGGAAGAGGTGGTGTTAGCCTGCCAGCCAATTGGTCAAACCAACCTTACTCATTGCATCCCTTTGACAGGGGTTGTCCCTCCTGAATGTTACTAGCGTTGCTGGCCACTCGCACTCCGTCACGTTCTTGTTGCTTGTCACCAACTTTATGATATTCGTCACAATTGTCAGCTTCTGTGAGATATCTAGCACACGCTATTGTGTTGCGTCAAGTTAGGCAACAAACAGCACAACAAACATCACATTAATTCAATTGTCAAGGTTGTAAACCATTGTAGCGCGACGCCATAGCATCAGTGTCTTATATCTTGAAGGCTAGTTGAGAACAATTCAGCTACTTGGGAAAAATAATAGGGCGGTACAAAAGCTTAAATTGTGTTGAAATCGAGAGGATTGACCCACCTGACAAAAATTAACTCGTGTACGAATGACAGCGAAGCTGCTTTCAATGCAAAATCTGACCCTCAATAAACGTTGAAAATGTGTTACTACTAGTTACTACATAGCTAACTAGCTAGTCCGCTCATCTCCATGTTAAAACCCATAGGGTGATTATTCATCGATAACGAGATAACGAGAAGGCTTCCAGCTATGAAATTCGACGAATGGGTGCAATACAATACAAACTGCGTACCTTTTATGGTTTGGAGCCGGAGGGCGCAACGTGGATGGCGTGAGAGGGCGCATAAGTAGGAAATATTGTTCCATTGTTAGTATTGTCGCCATCGTCTCTCATTGGACGGCCAAAGTTCGGATAGTGAGAACGTGTATACTACGTGCGTGCCTTGACACACACTAGTGTTATCACGATAAATCTAAACAACACTGCAAAGAAATTGTAATCACGCCCAATTCACGAAAAATAAACCAACTGTAAAACCAATGCAAAATAAACAAAGCCAAAAACTGGTACAGAGGCCACAAAGTTGAAAGTGGTTCGGCCCTTCAAAGGAGTAATATCAACACACCGAAACTAACTAAATAAAACAAATTACAACAAAATTAAAACCAAACCAAAAACCTATAAAGAGATGACTAAGTTGAGAATGGTTCGGCCTATAGGCAAAGGTAGTAGCAAATTGTTAAAACCAATTTCTAGTTGACGTGACACTTTATTACACATCTGCACGGAAGTGGAGTTGAGTAAATACACAATTAAAAAAAGGAGTGATATCATATCAAAAACCAAAACTGGTAAAAGGAGCCGCCAAGTTCCGAATGGTTCGGGCCTTCAAAGGAGTGATATCAACACCACAAAAGATTCGCCAACTTAATCACGCCAAATATTAAGTAATAATAATAATCACGCGAAAGTAGCAATGTCTAGTTTTCATTTAACCTTCGAACTGTAGCTTTTTGACGCGCACCCAGCGTTAGCCATGGCGCCAGAAGGAGAGAGGGTCAATTTTGCTAGGTAAATCCTATCGGAAATACTAGGTTCTTTTACATGCCACAATCGACATGAGCACGAGACATCACAGGGCCCTTCTCTGCCCGAAAATGCCAGGAGTGGCTGAGGCCAGATTCGAACCCGGGACCTCTGGCACTGGAGACGGTCATGCTAACCATCAGGCCACCTTGCCCCCACCTTCGAACTATTAAGCAGTGCGATTAACTTGGCAAATGTTTTGGTGTGGTGATATCACTCCTTTGAAGGCCGAAACATTTGGAACTTGGCGGCTCCTTTTACCAGTTTTGGTCAACTGGGCGATAATCGTGTATGCCTGTCCGGAGTTTTATTTTCAATGTTTGGAGGAGTTACAGATGTATAATTAGATCTAGATTTGTGGTTTGGCTAGCATCTCTGTAAAGCTTGGTGTAATGGCACCCTGGGAAACTATACTATGACTGAGGTTGGTGCTAATAGCCTACAGTCCGTTCCACAATATGTTTGCAGGAGGAGTATACGTGGAGGAAACGTAGCAACATCACTAAGTTTCCTGCTAACATTATGTGGAACATACTATATCTGTCGACACACCATTAAGCATTTATCCCACTTTGTCTGAAGATCAATATTTGATAAGTCTGTCAACACGAGAATTTATGAATTCATCCATGTTAGGATGAATCGATAATTCATGAGTTTTGTCATAAAGGTGAACCCATAAAGAAGTGCAAACTGAAAAAAAGCATCAAAGCTATCATACAATTAGAAAATACTTTGGCTATGAGTGATGAAGATTCATACGATTTGTAAGATATATACGAGTGTATTTATTATTGTTACACTGCTATTTTAATTTTTTTACTTTGTAAACTGACAAGTTGGGTTATTTGTTTTTTGAGTACTTGTGTAATGTATAAACCTGTTTAATTTATTAAGAAGCCGGTTGAATGTAACCACACTCTACTACTTGTCTGTGTCATGATAAGTTGGTGAAGCTGCAGTCGAAACTCCTGAGGAGACAGTGTGTCATATTGATTTTTCTGGTAAATAGAACACTCCTTCAGGCTTATAAATTTAAATTATTAATTATCCCTGTGGTGCACTATACCATAGTCAAACAACTACCTATTTTTATTGTAATATTTGTAATATTTGAAGCCGGTTGAATGTAACCACACTCTACTACTTGTCTGTGTCATGATAAGTTGGTGAAGCTGCAGTCGAAACTCCTGAGGAGACAGTGTGTCATATTGATTTTTCTGGTAAATAGAACACTCCTTCAGGCTTATAAATTTAAATTATTAATTATCCCTGTGGTGCACTATACCATAGTCAAACAACTACCTATTTTTATTGTAATATTTGTAATATTTGAAGCCGGTTGAATGTAACCACACTCTACTACTTGTCTGTGTCATGA